>JAJEJO010051396.1:0-67016 GCA_020662805.1 Glaucomys volans
CCAAAGAAGCAGGTGCCCCACATGCAGCTGGGGCAGGAGCTGCACAGGCTGCGGGGCAGCTGTGGCTGGCCTCCAGATGGCCCAGCTATGGGATTCTTCTCCCTTGGGGAAAGAAAGAGTGGGTCCAGGGGTTACGGAGCTTTGGAGGCAGCTAGGAACAGAGGACCTGGATGAAAACGCTCCCAGGCTACTGACCAGTTGGATGATCACACACGTGGGGTTTAAACTTGAATCCCCCTCAGGGTCTGTTGTGAGAACTTCATGAGATAACACAATAATGCACCCAGTCCCAACCTGGGCACAGTGGAGGTACTCCACAGACACTACAGAGGGCCACACCCTAACATCCACTCAGCAGAGAACAAGTTCCCATGTTGCCTGGTGATAAGAGTGAAGTACAGGGGTCCCCCTTAACCATGGTTTCCATCTTCCCTGGTCAACCATGGTCTGAATAAGCATAGTATATAGACAGTTAATACCATCCATTGTTTCAGGCATCTGCAGGCAAACAAAAGACAGGCAGGCTTGCTAACGTCACATAGCTCCGTGCACCCACGTAGAGGGTCGGGGTGCTAGAAACAGTCCTTTCTGCCACAAACTCACGTATGAATGGACAGCATCCACCTGGAGAGAGTGGGGCACTAGGCTGAGGAAGGCAGTGCAGCTGAGTCAACAGGGAAGGAATTTTCATGTTTGCAGAAACAGCAGCAGAAGGAAAGGGGGTCTAGGCTAAGGATGGCAACAAGCACCACTGTTTCATCCCTTACCCTTCCACATTCCCACTGGAAGAATCAAAGAAATATAAAAATGGGAGTGAGGGGGCGGGCCTGCATCCACAGAGGAAAACTGGCGTATCAGCCAGCTTTCTGTCACTGTGACAAAATAACTGAGATCATTAACTCAAAAGGAAAAAAGATTTAGTTTGATTCAGGTTTCAGAGGATTTGGACCATGATCACTTGGCGCCGTTGCCTTTAGGCCTGTGGTAGAGCCATACATCATGGCAGGAGCAGGTGAAGGAGGAGGCGGCCGGGAAAGAAAAAAGTAATCAGAAAGGGCCAGGGCCCCAATACCTCCTTCAAGGCCGTGCCCGTAATGACCTTACTTCCTTCCAATAGGACCCACCTTTTATAGGTTCTACCACCTCCCAATAGCACCCCAACCTGGAAGCCAATCCATTAACCCATGGGCCTTTGGGGGACATTCCATATCAAATTCTAGCCACCAGTTAGGGTGTGGCAACAAGTCAGATGCAGTGAGGAATCCTTGCAAGCCACAGTGCAGATGGCACCTGGGAAAGGCTGGGCAGGAAGGTCAGGGAGGTCAGGGAGGTCTCAGAGGTCAGGGAGCCAGGCAGAGCCCAAGGAACCAACTCAGATTCATGAAGACTTTGAGGGATGTCAGGAGTCAGCCCCCTGAGTGACCTGTCATGGACAGGCATGGATACATCTCCCAACACAGCTTCAAAGTCTATAAAAGATGAGGGTCAAAGAAGGAGACTTGACATATCCCCAGTCATCAAAGCTTTAACACATTTTAAATGAACAATTTACACAATTAAAATTAAATGAAGAAAGTTAAGGATCTGACTAATAAAATCTGGTGTTCGCTCTCACACCTTTGTGTTCAGCAACCAGAATGTGGCTTTCTCAATCACTCACAGATTATGCAGAAAAATGGGCTTATATTAAACTAGAGAAAAGAAATCTCAATGGAAATCATTACCTAATCACAATGCAATAAAAGATAGAATCAAACAAAAATGACAGAGAGAAAAAAATGTTGCCTACAGCATTGTTTTTAATGAAAGACACTGGAAAAGTATACATATCCATTAGTAGAAAAATGTTTAAATAAAATATTAAAATGTTAAAATAAAATATTAGGTAAATGTTTCAGTGAATAAATCTAAACTCCAGAATCCTATGCAATGGTTAAAAAGAATCATCTTGGGTTGGGGATATAGCTCAGTTAGTACAGTGCTTGCCTCACATGTACAAGGCCCTGGGTTCAATACCCAGCACCACAAAAAAAAAAAAAAAGAATCATCTTGTTCACCTGATAGGGAGGCTATAGAAGAAGAAAAGGGTACTATACATTGAGGGGATAATGGCTGAGAATGTTCCAGAGTTGAACAAACATAATTTCTTACACTGAAAATATATACAAAGTACATGGTAAAAATCAATAAAGATACTTATCTTGGTAAAACTCCAGAATACCAAAAACCAAGAAAAAAATCTTCAAGTTTATCAGGAATAAAAGATACTGTAGTCTCCCCTTATCAGCAGAGGATATGTTCCAGAGCCCCAAGTTTCAGTGCATGCCTAAAACTGATAATATACACCCTAAATATACTACCTTTTCCCCTCCACATATACCTACCACAAAATTTAATATATAAATTAAGCACAGTAAGAGACTGAAAATAATAACTAACAATAAAGTAGGACAATTGTAATGACATCCTGTAATAAAATTGTCCTCATTACCATATTTGTACATTAGGACCATTATTAGATAAGGCTTAGTTTGAACACAAGCAGTGTGATATCACAATAGTCAATCTGATGGCTACTAAATGATTAACAGGCAGGTAGCATATACAGCTTGGACACACTGGACAAAGGGAAAATTCACATCTCAGGTGGGGTAAGCAGAACTGTATGAGATGTTATCATGCTACTCAACAGTGTGCAACTTAAAACTTATGAATTGTTTACTTTTGGAATTTTCCATTTAATATTTTCAAATTGTACCTGACCACAGGTAACTGAAACAATGGAAAAGTTAACCAAGATAATAGGCGACTACTATACCTACAATAGTGAGACTGACTGCATACATCTTAAGCATCATGAGAAGCCAAGAAGACAATGCAGTAATGCAATTTTTTTTTCTGGTACTAGGAATTGAACCCAGGAGCACTCTACCACTGAGCTACACCCCAAGCCCTTTTTATTTTTTTATTTTGAGACAGTGTCTCACTAAATATCCCAGGTTGTCCTTGAACTTGTGATCCCCTGCCTCAGCCTCCTAAGTAGTTGGGATTACAGGCATGTGCCACAGTGACCAGCAATAAAACAATATTTTTGAAGTGCTATATTGAATCCTATTTAATTATTCAAGAATCAGAACAAAATAGAGACATTCTCAGACATCCAAAACTAAGAAAGTTTGTCACCTAAATTGAAAGAATTACTAAATTTCAGCACAAAGGAAAATGAATCCAGAGGGAAAGAGGAAGGTTTGAAAAGCAGAACATTAATACAATTTATTAGTAAATTTAATTAACTACCAACTGTAAATATTAATACTTTTCTGTATTCTAGTTAAAAACAAAATTCTCAACTGTCATGAAGAACGCTCACTCAATGTATAGTTGTGCTGTGTAAAGGTACTTGCTTGTTTTGGTTGACAGATAACTGTATACTTCCTAAAAAATTTATAGTTAAATCATAGGTTAACGTTTTAAGGGTACTAAATCAAATGATGGAAAAAAATCTATAGCTCTCAAATCAACAAAGAAAGAGAAATGAAGACTATCATATTAATTGAACTGAGCACAAGAAAGAAGTGTGATAAACAGAAACAACAAAGAACGTGATAGAATCAAGCCCAGAATAAAGTCATGGCAATAAATATTCAGAGATTAAACACATCTAACATTTACTGATTGCTTATTGTGTGCCTAGCTGTGACCTAAGCATTTGACATACATTGGTTTATTTAACCCTCAAACTCATAAATTAGGAACTGTTGTCATATTTTACAGATGGGGTAACTGAGCCCCAGAGGTGAAGAATCTGTGCAAGTCCCCAGGCTAGTAGGAGGCAGAGCTAAGATTTGCACTCCAGCCTCCCTAGACCTTGCCCTTCCTCATATTCTCTGCTACCTCTAGAAACAGTTTATAGATCAGGAATAAATAAATGGGATGGAATCAAACTAAAAACCTTCTTCATGGGCTGGGGTTGTGGCTCAGTGGTAGAGCGCTTGCCTAGCATGTGTGAGGCACTGGGTTCAATTCTCAGCACCACATATAAATAAATAAATTAAATAAAGGTATTGTGTCCATCTACAACTAAAAAAAAATATTTTTTTTAAAAAAAGCTTCTTCACAGCAAAGGAAACAATAAAGAACGTGAAGAGAGGGCCTACATAACAGGAGAAAATCTTTGCCACCTGCACCTCAGATAGAGCATGAATCTCCAGGACATATAAAGAAATCAAAAAACATACCACCAAAAAAACCAATCAATAAATGGGCAAAGGAACTAAACAGACACTTCATGGAAGAAGAAAGATGAACAGTCAACAAATACATGAAAAAATGTTCAATATTTCTAGCAATTAAATTTGTGTACAATGAATCAAAATAATAATAATTTAAAAATCTGTTTAAAAACTATATTGAGATTTCATCTCACTCCAGTCAGAAAGGCAATTATCAAGAATACAATCAAGCCGGGCGAGGTGGCGCACGCCTGTAATCCTAGCAACTCGGGAGGCTGAGGCAGGAGGATCGCGAGTTCAAAGCCAGCCTCAGCAACTTAGCGAGGCCCTAAGCAACTCAGTGAGACCCTGTCTCTAAATAAAATACAAAATAGGGTTGGGGATGTGGCTCAGTGGTCGAGTGCCCCTGGGTTCAATAGCCAGTACCCCAAATAAAAACAGACAAACAAACAAAAAAAAAGAATACAATCAACAATAAATGTTGGCAAGGATGTGGGGAAAAAGGTACACTCATCCATTGCTGGTGAGACTGCAGATTGGTACAACCACTCTGGAAAGCAGTATGAAGATTCTGCAGAAAACGTGGAATGGAACCACCATTTGACCCAGCTATCCCACGCCTCAGCATATATCCAAAGGACTTAAAATTAGCATACTATAGTGACATAGCCACATCAATGTTTATAGCAGCTCAATTCATAACAGCTAAGCTATGGAACCAACCTAGGTGCCCTTCAACAGATGAATGGATAAAGAAAATGTGGTACATATACACAATGGAATATTACCTGGCCTCAAAGAAGAATGAAATTATGCCATTTGCCCAAATGGATGGAACTGGAACCCTAACCCTAACCCTAGATTATTGTGCTAAGCAAAATAAATCAATCCCAAAAAACCAAAGGTCAAATATTCTTTCTGATATGTGGATGCTGACACACAATAAACGGGGGGAGGAAGAATAGAAGTTCATAGGATTAGACAAAGGGGAATTGAAGAGAAGTGGGGTGGGAATGGGAAAGACAGTAGAATGAATCAGACATAACTTTCCTATGTTCATATATGAATACACAACCAGCGTAACTCGACATCATGTACAGCCACAAGAATGGGAAGTTATACTCCATGTATGTATGATATGTCAAAATATACTGTTGTTATATATCTAAAAAGAATAAATAAAATAAGAAACAAGTTTACAAACACACAGTGTCCACTGTTGGTTATGCACCAAGAGACGAAGATCCTTGGTCTGGGTAGAAAACTTCAAAAAGCAACACAGCTGGAAAATGGACAGGAAGCAAAATATCAGGAAGTAGGAACCAAAGAAAAGCTGACACTGATATTATATAAAATTGAACTCAAGGCAAAAGCCATTAACAGGGACAAGGAGAGGTGCAATAGAATATGAAAAAGGACAATCTAAAAAAAAACTGTAACGCTTAGGAAACTGTAGGCCTCTAGCAACAGAGCCTCAAAAGATATAAAGCAGAACAAGGCAATGGGAAGAGAGGAAAAAGCCCAAACTGAGGCTCAGTTTCTCCTATGTGCTCAAGACACAGATCACTTCTGTGACCCAAAATAGTGTGGGTATTTCTCCCCAACGAGAAGCAATTACTTCTCCAGCAGACACCAACCAGGTGTCCTTTAATTTGATACAGTTCTGACACTATCTACCTGGAGATAGCATCAGATCCCTCAGTCTGACGGCTCAGCCCCCAGAGCCACCTGCCTCCACTTTGGATGACAGTCATAAGCCCCAGGTCAGCCCTGTACTTCTGACCCATCGGCTACAAATTAAGGTTCCCACAACCCCTTCCTTGGATTCAATTAATATGCCGAAGCAGCTCACAGGATTTAGGGAAACCCTTACTTACATTTACTGGTTTATTTAAAGGATGTTGTAAACGATATCCTTGCCTTGCATAGGAAAGTGGTATAGAGCTTCTACCCTCTCTGGTCATGCCACCCTTCAGGAACCTGCTCAGCTATCTGGAAGCTCATTGAACCTCGTTCTTTGGCAGTTTTAGGGACACTTCACTGCACAGGCCTGATTGAAGGAAGCCAGAACAACAGCATAGATATGTCACCGGACAGAAAGAATTTGACCTAATGCTAATAGACTGGGTGAGGAGACCCAGTCTCTGTTCAGATTCTTCTTGGCCTCTCTGTGCTGCATGCCTCCCTCCCAGGTATGAGGCAGGACCTCATCTGAAATGGAGGTCTTATGACAAGGTAGGTCAGAGAATGTCTTTATGACCAGCAAAAATCAGAGGAGATTATAGGGTATTTGACCTGCCCTGGGAAAGAGAAATTATTTCTATGGCCTGCTCCAGCTATGAGCCAGGAATTGTGGATGAAAACCCAAATATCATAATATCACAGAAAATCACATGGAAAATTGACAAAGCCACTATCACAGTATAAACTTTTCACAGATTTCACCCAGGAATGGGAAGATCAAGAATAAAAAAAAATTAACAAAATAATATAGATTTGGAAAGCATAATTTCAACATTTGTTTTATATGTCTGTATGAGTTTATGCATATATAATGCATAAAATGTATGGAAATATATATACCTATAACCAGCACCATAGAGAAGATATATATATTTTCTAGTATATGTAGAACATTTATAAAAATGACCACATGACAGGTCATAATATATTGCAAAGAACTAATACCCTATATATCACATTCTCTAGCCACAATGCACTTAAATTTATGGACAAATAAACTCCATATTTTATACATTCTAAGATGTACTTTATTTTTTAACATCATCTCTGAAACCAGGATGCTTCTAACAATTGATGAGATGTTAGAGTTTAAGTGGCAATGATTTTTTTTTCTTTTTTAGTGGCGCATAAAATAATGGTATACACTACAATCAGCAGCATTTTAGATTTCATGAAAGTATGGTAGTGGTTTTTTTTTTTAATGTACAGGATATATTGCCATCTAGCCAGAAATTAATAATAAAAAAGGAAAATGCTCTAAAGTACACTCCTGAATACCTCTTGTATCAAAGATGAAATAAAACATCAATTTTAAACTATGAAAAATTATGATAATGACAACTTATGAAAATCAAGATTTATGAAACATGGCCAGAAGTAGACTCAGAGAAAACTGTCAGTTTAAGTGTTTCATTCTTAAAGAAAAAAAGACAATAAATGACCTGTACATTGAACTTCACACATTTAAAAACGAGTACAAAAATCAGTCTTGATAGGTGTTAAAGATAATCAGGAGAAGTGCCAATTTTTAAAAGAGCTCAATAGTAGCTCAAATAAATTCAACAACTCTTTTTTAGAAAAGGCCAATAACATAGACCCATCTCTGGTCAAGTCTAATTAAGAAAAGAAAGAGAAAAATGTTAATAAGAGATATAAACAGATGCCAAAAAAAGTTATTAAAAGGTAGGAATGCCACATAGAACTCTAGGCTGATAAATTTTTAAAATATTTTTTTAGATGTTGAAAACCTTTATTTTATTCATTTATTTCTATGAGGTGCTGAGAATCGAACCCAGGCTCACACATGCTAGGCAAGTGCTCTACCACTGAGCCACAAGCCCAGCCCCCAGGCTAATAGATTTTAAAATCTTGATTAAATGTATGATAGTCCAGGGAAGCAAAAATGATACAAACTGATTGAATAAGTAGAAAAGCTGAATAGAAAATAAGGGTAGAAAACAATTATCATTCCCCTCAAAAGGCACTGTCCTCAGACAATTTCAAACTTTCAAGTAACACAAAATTTTCTCTTCTATTTAAAATATTCTAGAGGATAAGAAAGGAGGGGAAAAAACTAATTAATTTTTATGAATAACTCATAACCCTGGTACTAAAACCTGTCAAAAATGAAAGAAAAATAAAATCACCTGCTAATCTTGCTTGTCACTATAGATGCAAAAAATCCTAAACAAAACAAAAAAAAAAATCATGGCACACAGCTCTTATTGCCACCACCCCCACCCCCGAGCTCCAAATGCATAGAAATGCTGGGTAAAATAGAACATAAAATAATTAAATATATGTAGTTGAGCTGGAAGGGGAGAAAAGGAAATCCTCAGGATTTCTTCATAGAAGAAGAAGGATGAAAAAGAGGAAGAGGAGGAAGAGGAGGAGGAGAAGAAACAAATACAAGAACTAGAGCAATAAAAGGATAGCTGGTGTCTCAGGAGTCCTGAATGACAGATGACAAAACCTCAGAGGTCAGATATCCCAGGCCCCTGATGCCCACAAGGGGATAAGAGAACCTGCCTGGTTCTTTATAAAAGGAGGAATTAGAACTGAGCTCTTATACAAAGCTCAACCTCTAATGAGGGAAAATATAAAAGTATTCTGGGGGAGAGGGGGTTCTTCAAGAAAGGAGCCTGCACCAATCCCAAGCCTGCACCATAGCTGTGGAATCCAAATTTACCCTACCTATGTGGTGCTGGAATCCCCAAATAAAGAAATAATGGGAAAAACAGGTCCCAAACTGATGCATTCATGGGAGCTCCCAGCAGAAACAATTTCTGAAACGTTATGAAACAACACTTTGACAGCCCAGGAAGCACAGGGCTATCATAAAAAACATCATCAATCTTAAATTAGTTTGGATAATTTTTGCTTCCCTAGAATGTTATATAGAAACTATAATCCACCAGAGGAAATGATTCATCATGAGGGAAAATCAGCTGAGGAACTAACAGGAAGACTAGAACCTGAGATGAGGGTAAAATCTGATTTATGTCAATTTATTTATTGTTTTTATTAACATTCATGTTTTAAATTTTAAGTTAGTAAAAGAAAGAACAAAAGCAAAAATGAAAGAATTGTAAACTACAAAAACAGGCATGAAAGATTTTGGAGATCTCCAAGGACTTTCTAGAAATGAAAACTATAGTGTTTGGAATTAAAAACACCTTTCTAGAGTTTAGGAAGAGATTAATTAGTAAAAACTAAGAAATGTAGGGATTCAGGACATGAGTCTGACATGATCACCCAGAAGGTCCAAAATAATACCATTAATCACAGCAACTCTGACAAAGAGGCATCTTCAGAGACCGAAGTGAAATCAGGATGCATTTCAAATACTTTACAATAATGACCATTTGGCAAACATGTCGATGTCTGCTTGAGGTCTCTGGTACATTCCATGGTACAATAAAAACTAAGGCTTACATAAAGCTGAGCATGTATCAGGAGTTATTTTAAGTACTTTACATATACTACCTCATTTATTTCTCACAACAAAATAAGACTTTGGTAACATCCCCAATATATAGGCAAGTAAACAGAGGAAAAGAAAGTTTAAGTAATTTTCCCTAGCTATTAAGCATGGGAGGAGAAATCAAAGCCAAGTGGACATCTCTGGGGTCCATGTTCTTAACCACCATGCTATACTGTCCTTTAAACATGTGACAAGAATTTTCAAAGAACAGAGGAAAGTAACTGAAAGGGATGATGACTGAAAAAAAAAAAAAATTGCCAGACCTAAGAAAGCACCCAGCTCTAAGACTGAATAGGAGCTTCAACTTACAAGGAATTATATACCTAGATATATCTCAGTAAAGGTGAGGAATATCAAAACAAGAAAAATCACCAAAACACCCATAGAGAAAGACATTATCTGCAAAGGACTGGAGACCAGAAAAAAATGCAATAGGTCCTCGGAGGGCTAAAAAGTAATGACTATCACCTCAGAATTCTATACCCAGCTCAACTATTAAGGGTTAAGAGCATTTAGAGATCTTTCCTGAAAGGACTACCAAAGGATTGTATGAGGTAGTTGTAAATAGAATGCAGAAAGGAAAGGATAGGATTCAATAAGCAAGAGTAAGCAAAGCAATTAGTAAATAATTGTAAATCAAAGCAATCAGTGGTGATATTAATTTTTAAAAATCACAACATTTTTAAACAATATGGTGCTAACACGAGACAAGAAAGGATATGAGATGGGGAAATGATCAGAATCAAAGTGTTCCTAAGATTAATCTGTTGTTTTAGAGGAAGGTAGACATTTTTATTAAACCACACTGTGTTGAACCAAGTGTGTACATTAACAATGTAAAGATGACAAGTGGAAGAATAAAAACTAGAAAGTATAACCTCTAAATCAGTGGAGTGAGAGGAAAAAAAGAAATGAGTATAATCAAGTCTTTAGAAGGGCTAGGTTTTTAAAAAGAAGCAATTAAAAATCAAGGTAAGTAGAAAACACAAAATAAATCATAAAAGTACAATGCAGATTACATCAGTAACCATGAAAATTGAAGACAAATTAAAGTTGCCATGAAAGACGCTTCTAAAACATGCGGATGCAGAAATGTTGAACCTGAAGAGACACTAAAAGGAGATATACCAGATGAATAACTAAGGCAGAGTTGTTTTTACAACATTAACATAAAGTAAAATAGAATTTCATGCCAAAAAAAATTGGTGGAGAGTAAAAGGGTTATTACCCAAAGAAAAAGGGTATAACTCTTCAGGAAGATACAATAATCTTGAAATTGTATGTGCCTAATAACTTCACTTTACAAAAATACGAAGTTGAAAAATTACAAAGACAAATTCAAAACCACATTGGGAGATTTTTAACATAATTTCACCCTAATGCTGATAAATAAAACAGCCAAAAAATGAAAGAGCCAGGTGTAGTGGCACATTCCTGTAATCCCAGCTAACTGGGAAGTTGAAGTAGGAGGCTCCCAAGTTCAAGGTCAGATGGGGCAATTTAGTGAGACCCTATTTCAAAATAAAAAATTTTTAAAAGGCTGGGGATATGGCTCAGTGATAGAGCACTTACCTAGCATGTGGGAGGCCTTGGGTTCAATCCCTAGTATTGCAAGTAAATAATTAAAAATACAGAAGATACAAACAATATAATTAACAAGACTGAGTTAAAGAATGTATATAGACACAGATACAATCTAACAAGTAATGTGTTATTTCAAACATAATGGAACAACAATGACCATATCCTAACTAGGACCCAAAGCAATTCTCAACTAAAGTTAAATAATCAATATCATACAAAACACAGTCTGACTTCAACACAATGAAATTGGAAATTGATTTTTACAAAAGCAGAAAGGAAAAAAAATGCCCTTCAATTGGATGAGTCTAAATAATTCATGAGTCAAAGGATCACAAGGAAATTATAAAACTTATGGCTGTTGAACAAGCAGTATAATAAAATAATTATGTACACCAACAAATTAAGAATTAATTTAGAAACACATTACAAAATGGCCCAATATTAAAATATCTATTAATATAATTTATTGCATCAATAGATCAAAAGAGAAAAACCATGTTTATCTCCACAGACACACGGGGGGGACTCCTTGATTATTTATAAACATTATAAATATAAAATACATTTTTAAAATTTTAAAAATCTTATTCCATAAACAACCTCATGATAAATGGCAAAACATTAAAGTCAGGAACAGAACAAGAGAGACCCACCATTACTCGACATTGTCCAGAGAATGCTTGACAATACTAGAAATAAAAATTCAATAAAAAACCAAGCTACATAAAAAGCAAAAAGAAAAGCAAATCACAACCATGGGGTAGGCAAGACCTTCTTAGACGCAATACCAAAAGCACACAAGCACACACAACAAAAGAAAATGATAGATAGATTGGACTACAACAGAATTTAAAACTTTTGTGCTATAAAAGATAACATCAAGAAATTAAGCCCGAAGCGGTGGCGCATATCTGTAATCCCAGTGACTCTGGAGGCTGAGGCAGGAGGATTGCAAGTTCAAAGCCAGCCTCAGCAATTTAGCAAGGCCCTAAGCCTGGGAATGTGGCTCAGTGGTTAAGCGCCCCTGGGTTCAATCCCCAGTACCTAAATAATAATAATAATAATGACAACTCACAGAATTGTGTGAAATATTTGCAAATCATATAGCTAATAAGGAATTTGCATCCAGAACACATAAAGAATTCTTACAACTACTTAATTTAAATATTCAACAACCCGATTAATTAAAGACAAAGAATCTCACCAGACATTCTCCAAAGGTATACAAGTAACTGATAAGCATATGAAAATATACTTAACATCATTAGTCATTAGAGAAGTGCAAATCACAATTACAGTGAGATGCTCCTTCACACCCACCAGCACAACTCTAAGGAAAAAGAAGGTAGACAACAAGCATTAGCAAGAAGGTGGAGAAACTGGAAACCTCATACGTTGCTGGTGGGAATGTCAAATGATGCAGTCACTTTGGAAAACAGCTGGTGATTCTTCTAGGCATACATTTATCAAATGACCCAGTGATTCCACTCCTAGGCATATACCAAGAAAAACTAAAACACAGATCCACAAAAATGAAAAGATACATTCGTTCGTGTAGATGAATATGTACAGAGCAATTTTGTTAATAATAGCCAAAAGGTAAAAATCCAAATATCCATCGACAAATGAATGAATAAATTAATGAATGTGGTATAGTTGTACCATGGGATCATGTTCAGTCGTAAAAAGGAAGTATTACAACATGGAGAAACCTTGAAACCCTTATGCTGAGTTGGGGGGAAAATAAACAGAGAAAGACCACATGTTGTAGGATTCGATTTATAGGAAATGTACAGAAGAGGCAAACTCGTAGCAAGAGAGAGTAGATGAGCGGTTGCTAGGACTGGGCAGGTAGGAACCGGAGGAACGGTTGACAGAACAGGCTTTCTAGGGGTTGTGATGATCTGGTATGGGCTGTGGGGAGGCTTGTGCAACTCTGTGAACATACTGAAAACCAGTAAATCATACACCTTAAGTGGGTAAATGGCTTGATAGTGGTTATATCTCAAAAAAGCTGTTGACACAGAGAGCTCCAGATCCAAGCACCAAATTGGCACCCTCAATTCCCTATTTCCACTTTTACCGTAGGTTAACTGTCCATGGTCCTGCCTGGAGCCAACCCCTCCATCTCCACCAGCTGCAGTCCCCTCTAACCCTCCCGAAGACTTGGCTTGAACCTTTTTCCCTCCTGCCTGTTTTCCACATTCAACTGGATCAATGTCATTAACATACGGAGGGGCTGTGATTTCTCCCATCCTCAAACAAACAAACAAAACCTTTCAATCCCACCCCTTCCCTCAGCCCTCATCTTATTTCTTTGCTCTTCTTCCCAGCAAAACACCTCAAGACATTCATATTCACACTGTGCAATGGATTGCCCGCTGTTTTCTCATAAAACCACTGAAATAAGACCTCAATTCCCACCACACACCCTAAACTGCTCTTGCCTAGAGCTCCTTGCTGAATCCACTGGTCAAGGCTTGGTCCTCATCCTTCTTACCTGCCACCAGCATTTGACAGAGGTGACCACTCAGCATTCTACCATGCACTTTCCTCCTTGTCTTCCAAGACATGATGATGGTTTCTTCTGGCCTCTCTAGTCACTGGTTTTGAACATCTTTTGGGGACGGGGGTGTCCCTTCTTATTGCCCTGACTTCTCTTCCCTATCGGCACTCTTTCCCTTATTGACCTCAATCAGTCTTAGAGCTTTAAAACCCATCTATGTTGATGGCTCCCAAACTTACACCTCCAGTTTTACCCGCTCTCCCTAGCTTCAGACTTAACATATCCCCCAGATAGTCCACTTCTGTCACTGGATGTCAACTGGACATCTCAAATATTGGCTGTCCTTAATCGAATTCCTAGTCTAAGCCTCTCCAGCAGGTGTTCCACCTGCTGTCCTTCCCAGCTCAGGTGTGAGTAACTCCGTTCCTCTAGATGTCAGGCCCGGGTTTTCTTTTCCTCAAACCTCACCTAATCTATTTGGAAGCCTTACTGGCTCTGCCTTCAAACAGACCTGCAATTTAGCCCAATCTCTCACCTCCACTGCTACTATGCTGGCCCAGACCAGCCATGCTGGCTTGCTGTGGCAGCCTGCCAGCCTCCTTGGTCCCTCACATGGCAGCAGTCAGAGGGGTCCTCTCCTACACGGTTTCAATCATGGGGCTTCTCTGTTCAAAACCCTGCAGTTGCTTTCTGGCTTTACTCAGTAAAGTTAAATTCCTCACTTTGCCTGCAAGGTCCCAATCCTTTGCCCTTTCCCTTCCTCCCTCTCCCATCTGACCCCATCTCCAGCTGTCCTCTCCCTTCAACTCTCTGTTTCTCTACACCCCCACCTTAAGAACTTTCACTCTGTGGTCCCACTGCCTGGAGCCCTCTTCACCTGAACCAGGGCTTCTCAACGTTGGCATTGTCAACACTTGTACCTGGGCAATGCTTTGCTGAGGGAGGGGGCTGCTCCATGCACTGTAGGAAGATGCCAGGAACATCTCTATCCACCAGATGCCAGGAACATCCCCTCAAGTCATGACAATCAAAAATCTCTCCAGACACTGCCAAATTCCCCCTCAAGGGCACAATCCCCCAGGAAGAGAACCACTGGCTGAGATCATCTGTATAGTCCATGCTCTCACATCCTTCACATCTCACTTTTATTTGAGTGCTCAGTGAGACTTCCTCTGACCACCTGTATTAGTCCATTTTCTGTGGCTGTAACAAAATACCTGAGACTGGGCATTTTATAAAAAAAAAAAAGAGGTTTATTTAGCTCACAGTTTTGGAAGCTAAAAATCCAAGATTGAGCAGCCCCACCTGTTTGGCCTCTGCTGAGGGCCTATCAGGCTATATCACAACATGGTGGATGGCATCATGGTGAAGCAAGTATAAAAAGGGAGGACAACTCAAATGGTGAGAAGAGAAGCCAGAGAGATCAGGGTCCTTGCTTGCTTTTTTAGGGAAGGGGGTGTCCCTTCTTATTGCCCTGACTTCTCTTTCCCATCTGCACTCTTTCCCTTATTGACCTCAATCAGTCTTAGAGCTTTAAAAATCATCTCTACGTTGATGGCTCCCAAACTTACACCTCCAGTTTTACCAGGAACTTAACCAGAGCCCCCTATGATCTCACTACCCTCCAGCTGGTCCCTCTGAAAAGTTCCACCAGCTCTCACATCATCACTTGGGGATCAAGGTTCCCAAACATGAATCTCTGGGGGACACACTCAAACTACATCCAAAGCGTAACACCTCCCCTCTTAGTTCTTTGACCTGTGTTCTCCTCCCCTCCCCCATACTTCTAATCTCCTCTACCCTGCTTTGCTTTTCCAAGCAACTACCATGCTGAGGCTACGTAACTTACTTCATAAGTCCATTTAGAATCCATTATCTGCTTCCCCTACCAGAAGGTTGGCTCCACAGAGGCTGGGATCCCCTTTGGCTTGGGTTCCTAATGTATCTTTCAATGCCTAGAACAGTCCCTGGAACACAGTTGGTTCTCCACAAATATCTATCAAGTGATTGGATCAGATCAGAAGACTCAATACATAATAAATACTGTCACCAGGAGTGGTAGCACATACCTATAATCCCAGCAACTCAGGAGGCTAAAGCAGGAGGATCATAAGTTTGAGGCTAGCCTCCACGAATTAGGGAGAACCTGTCTCAACAAACAAAAAAAATGTAAAAAGTGCCAGGGATGTGGCTCAGTGACAGAGTAGCCCCTGAGTTCAACTCCCAGTACCAGGGGAAAAACAGAAAAACAAAAACAAACCCAAACAACCAAACATATAATAAATAAAGCACAGTTCCATTTATCTGTAAATTTGTCCTAAATTTCCCTATACATTGAAACACAATCCCAATACAAATCTTCACTGGATATTACTTGAAACTTGACTCCATATTTCAAAAGGGCTCCTAAAAGAAAAAAAAAAATGTGATACAACACAAGAATCACAATGAGAGGAGACTCGCTCTCTAAGATATTAAAAATGTGTTCATAAGCTACAATAATTAAAATAGTGGATTCTGGCATGAGAATAGATAGACTAGAACAGGAGAGTCTAGAAGCAACCTGAGTTAAATATAAGCATTAGGCAAAGGACAGAGCTGCCACTTATAAATCAGTAAGCAAAAAGCGAATGCTCAATAAGTGACGTGGGGACAAGTGGCTGGCCATTTTATACCTGCAGTATATGCATGTTATTCTAGAAATATAGAGGTAGTAATGCAAGCTAGGAAATAGCTGGAAGAGTCATAGGTGGCTGCCTCTGGAGCAGGGTGGGGGGAAGGAGGGAAGCAGGGCTGCTGAGTTTGTTATAAGCCTTTTATTATTCATGCCTTTTAAACTACATACATGTATTACTTTGGTAAAAATAAAAGTTATGTTTAAAAAGCAATAATCATGCTCCTCTTTAACCTATCGAATTGACAAAAATTGAAAAAAATGAAGATTCCCAGTGCTGGTGTGATTATAAGAAAAAATAGGCAGGCTCATGCACCACTGGGTCTCTCTGGAAGGTGATTTGTTGGCAGGTATTAAAAGTCTTAAAATCATGCCTACCCTTTGAGGCAACGTTTCCACTTCTAGGAATTTATCCTGAAATGACACAAAGGTATACAGCAAGAACGTTCACTTCAACATTCTTTAAAATTGAAAAACAAAAATGAAAACCACCAAAATGTCCAACAGGGAACTGGTTATATAAATTATGATAAATTCATGAGAAGGAATACAGCGCAGGTGTCAAAAGCAGAATAGAAATAGATCCATTACCAGAGAAAGGTGTTCGTGATATATAAAGTGATTAAACAGGTTATGTGCAGTAGGCATAAAGATTATTGCATTTTTATAAAATGAATGTGACTTATGAGTTTATAAATACAGAGTGATATAAGAGACCCTCTCTCTGTGACGATATATGAGAACACAGCATCCAGGAGGATGTTCTGGATGGTTAAATTTTTATTTTCTTCTTCTTGCTCTTGTGAACGCATTTCTGCAGGGTGAAAGTGGAGGCGGGTAAGGCCCTTCAGAAGTAGAGCGGGGTCTTCGATAGCCGCCCCCCACCCCGCCCCGCATTGCCCACTCATCCTCAGAGCTCCAGGAGTCTTCGTTCAACTGGAGGGCTGTGCTGCCAGGATCCAGGGACACTCAGGGCCCAGCCAGCAGCCCACATGCCTAAGGCCCAAAGGCCAGGACTTCAACCCCCTTCCTGGCAGATGGGGACATCCCAGGGCAGAGGCCATAGCTGACCAGCGCTGAGCCAACAGCTCTGCAGCCTTGGCTTGTGGTCTTGGTCCCTTTCCATAGCTCTGGCCAGGCAGAGTGCATGAGGCCCTCACCTCCAGGTAGGGAATTATCCACCTTGCCAAAGAAGCTCTGGGATCCAAATGCAATTCCCAGACATTATTTGGTCAGAGTAGGGCTGTGGTTTTAAACTGTCCAGACTTCAGAGGGGAAGAGATTCCTATAAAAATCTATCTGGCTGGGCGTGGTGGTGCACACCTGTAATCCCAGCACTTGGGAGGCTGAGGCAGGAGGATCAAGAGTTCAAAGCCAGCCTCAGCAAGTTAGCGAGGCGCTAAGCAACTCAGTGGGACCCTGTCTCTAAATAAAATACAAAATAGGGTTGGGGATGTGGCTCAGTGGTGGAGTGCTCCTGGGTTCAATTCCCAGTACCAAAAAAAAAAAAAAAAGAATCTATCTGTTCTTGAGTATTTGAATACGTGGTCAACCTGGACTCCCATCCCTTCATCCAATGACAGATGACAGCTGAACTGAGTCCCTTTGTTTTCTTCCAAAGGGGCCTGTGTACCCAGGCAGCTCAGACTCTGCCACTCCCTTGCCCTGAGGACCCTGGGGCAGTTGAGATTTTCGCCTAGGGCCATCCCAGCCTGCCAGTTTCTGGGCTGCCTGATGCTCCCTCCCCCCACCTTGCCAGGCTCCCTTATCTCCCACCCTCAGCTGTGGGAACCAGTGCTGGCGCTCTGCTGCCCTGGTCCTGATCTTGATTTGCCCCTTTGGGACAAGGAGGTTTCCTTTTAAAAAATTCCTCCAATTCTGCCCCTTACTCAGAGCCGGAGGTCTGTTCCACCCAGACGACTGGAACAGACTGGGTGGAACAGACTTAGATCTGTGGACGACTTAGATCCAGAGGTGTCTGGCTGTCCTGCCACTGCTCAAACCCTCCCCATGGGGACCTGGACTGAAGCCAAGCACTGGTCAGTGCCTCACCCTGCAAGACCTGGGCTCCAGAAGAGAACCCAGAGTAGAAGGAAAAATCTGGATCCTTGGGGACTCTGATCCTGGAAAAAGAGGACTCATCTAACAGGTTTAGGAAAAGGGAAACCCCTGGCTCCATTCCCTAGACACCCTGGGATGGAGAACACAGATAGCAGACTGGTGAAGGAGTGGGTGGGGGGAGGAGCCCATGCCAGTGCCTTGCAACTGGTCCCACAGGGCACTCAGCAGCTGGGAGGGACCTTCAGCGCTGTCCCCAAAAGAGGACTTTGTACCCCCACATCAGCTGGTCACTGAATGCTAGGTAGGGCATGAGCTTGGGCAAGGAACTCCCTAAGGCCCAGGGCAACTCTGGCTGGGGGACACTCCTGGGAGCTTCAGCAGTAGATATTCCCAACAGCTTCAGCGTGAAGAGAGTCTCAGCAGAACAGCACCATGTCCAGCACCGGGGTCATCAGGGAAGCCTCCTGAGAAATAGTACCAGGCTGGAAAGCAAGGGAGCTGCAGGAGGGCTGCCCCGCTGGAAGTACTGAGTTCCCTCCTGAGACAAGGCCACATAGGAAGGGCTAGAGAAGAGTGCACTGGAAATTCAGTCACATCCCCAGCATTTATTTGAAACAGAACATTAATTCTGACTGTCATTAGAGTCCATTTCAATTTTGTAATAACATAAAAAGTTAAGAGTCTAATTTATTCATACAAATCTTGTTAGCATCCAATTTCCACATAATGTAACATATTCCTTAAAAAGCTGACAAAGCAGGAGAAATTAAAAACACACACACAAAAAAAGACATTCAAGGGCTCTCACTGCCAGAGCCAAAGGTGAGGAGGGGGAGACCAGGGCAGCTCCAGAAATGTCTGGAAGCTTGGAACAAAGACCAGCAGAATTGGAAAGGCTAGCTGAGCCGGGCTTCTGTCACAGAGCCACCTGAAGGAGCCATGGGTCCCATCACAGACCCACTGGGGGAATCCTTGCCACCTCCTTGGCCCCAGGGCTGTCCCAGCAGCAGGTCCCTGCCCTTGGGTTCCACAGACAGCTCTCTAGCACTTCCCTCAGCAAATTCATCCTCGAGAGCCTGCAACTCCTCTTAATTACACGTCTGCAGTGTTTGCATTAGATAGCTGTCACCCTGTAATTTACCCGTACACAGGTTTTAATTGTACATTAATCTTTCCTACACGCCACTCCCCTGCTAGAATCTGTAAGAGCAGCAGTTTGGGCCATTTTGTTTATTTCTCAACCAAAAATAGCTAATGAGTGTAATTGCACATTGTCCCTCCCTCCCCTTTGCCAGGATTACCTGCTGTGTGCCAGGGCTGGAGAGAGGCTCCTGTCACCTGCAAGCCACCTTTAAACACAATATTTGACTGTTTCAGGGCTGACATCAATTTGAGAGAAAGGTCAGAGACAACAAGCAATCTTCCTATCACCTGCCACGTGCTTTCTGGGGACCCTCTTTGCATCCTTTCTCTAAGCTCTTGCCTGATGGGTCCTGGGAGCTCTCACTTGGGGATGGAGGGCAATGTGGGGACCTAAGAAAACCACCAGCGTAGAGGTTCCAAGGTCACTCAGAGAACCACGAAGGAGAACTATAAATTACAAAGGGCTGGATAGCTGCCAGGGCCCCAGGAAGCTACATTTAGCATATCATTCTCCCAGCAGCAGAATGAAGCCTTAACTCCCTTTCCGAGGAATTTGAATGGAATTTGTTACAAGAACATTGTGATTGAAATATCACCAATTGGCTTTTCATGACAACTCAGCAATAGATTGCAATGGCGATGGGGAGCCAGGGAAGGTGTGGGGAGGGGGGTGCCTGCTGTGTTCGGCTGGCCAAGGTGGCGGTGAGGGAGCCCCATACAATATTTATGAAATCCAGATGAAGCCCTATGCTGGCAATGAGCTGATATCATAACACAGATTTCAAAAACGCCTTGACATTTGCCCAAGATCAAATTTCCCCTTGCGAAAACCCGGAGGCTTTGTGCTGACAGCGGTCTGCGCGCTCTCCACCCCCTCCCCCTGCTCCACACACACCTGCAACCTTCTCCATCTCGGCCCAGGTAATTAACACTGGGATGGGAGGTGACCGGGGACTGGCGTGGTGGGGAGAGTAGGACAATGGCGTGCAAGGCCACACTTGATCATCTTTGGGAAAACATTAGCAGTGGTTTTCAATGATGAAAGACAGGAGTTTTGATCATTTTTATTGTTAAACACTTTCTGATGTGCAAAACAAAGCTTAGGTGATCTCCTTACATTGATGAGGCTCTGACAGCATAATCAGGGAAAGAGAGAAGCGAGGCTGTGATCTATCACACAGCAGCCTGGGAAACAAAAAGGAAAGCGAGAAATATATGTCCCAGGGGCCAAAATCTCCCCCTCCTCACCTTTGGCTCCGTGGCAGTGAGAGCCTTTGAATGTCTTTTTGTGTGATTCCTCCTAGGATACCCTTAGAGATGAAGGAGTCATTAGTAAAGGGACATCAGCCCTCTCAGAGGAGAGACTGTGCTGAGGTCCTGAGCCTTTCCAGAACCTGGATGACAAGTCACTCACTCCTTTGTGGCATCTTACCCAGCTCAGGGCTCCTTCCATGGCTAACTCAGTGACTTTTGGAGACAAAGATTCCTGGTACACGTATCACAACCTAGAGAGGTGAGACATGAAATACCACATGGGATCCAGGGCTGAAGTCCCCAGATTGTTTACGAGTCCACGGCAAGGACGATTTAGGTGGTTTTTGATAAACACTTCTTAGAATTCCACATTCTAAGAGAAGCAGAATACTTGTCAGGCATGCATCTTTATGAGCTGTCCGCCTATAAAACTTGCACGAAAGGTTCGTGTTTAATGTTGGTTTGGCAGTAAATTGGCGCGAGGCACGGGTCGGCTGCATCAAATTAGCATCGACCCGTAAAACGTTACTGAATGATTCCTCAAATCTGCCAAGTCTTCGAATCAATTTTGCAAAAAGCGTCAAGGTTTTTTTTTTAAACTTTGATAAACCTTTCATATTAGTTATCACAGAAGAGCATAAACCTCTCTAATCTGTCTTCCCACCAAAAAAAAAAAAAAAAAGGTGTTGTTTTTCCCAAACTGCTTTTAGCTCTTCCATCTTTGCACACCCGCCTACACATCACATAAACAATGTGTGTGTCATGGATTCATTTGTTGCCCTATTTTAAAGGGACTGGTATTTGGTTCACACTGCCCTGCCCTGTGGTCCCAAGGCTTGGTAAGAATTTCTCCCAGTGCCAGGATGGAGTTCTTACCTCTCCTGGCTTTGGAGATGTGCAGTCACAAGCTGGCCTCTTCTAGGAAGCTCTCCAGAGCTCTCTAATGAACTTGATCATTGCTCCATGGCCTGTGTATCAGGTTAACAAGACTACCACCTTCTGCTAGCTTAGCGTCCTTCCTTCCCTGTGGACTCTACACTGCTGACCCTCAGAGGCAGGGCTCACACTGAGTGGCACATGAGGTATGGCCTGCAGGAGGGTCAGCTCAGGCTTCCCTCTTCCAGATGCCCCAGCCAGAATCCCTTGCCCTCTCTCCCCAACCTCAGAGATCTCAGCCAACCCCACTCTTCCCATGGTTGCATCAGAGTTATGTGCGGATCTGTCTCCCTTTCCTGGGAGCAACCCAGGGTCTCAAAACCACACAAAGAGCAGAATTGTCCATCTGAACCCAAGCACCCAACCATGCTGCTTTCCAAGTAATTTTGTTACACTGGAGAAAAAGGGACCAATCACCATCAAAAAAAGGAGGGTTTTTTCAAGGTCAAGTGCCAATGGGGCAGGAGTGGGTGGGATGGTAACAAACATGGCTTTTTGCCTCCATTTGACTGGATGGTGTGTTGACTATGAAAAGGTGGCGTTGAAAAAGCTGAAGAGGTTTGTTGCTCTCAGGGGGAGCTTCCAGGCTTCTGCAGAGGGACCCAACAACAGGCACACCCAGGGGAGAGGTCATCTAAGAGATGCTCTTAAATGTTCACCTCTTGGTGAGCATGGTTGCTGGGGGCGCGGCTGCTGCTCAGTGGGTAGCTCTGGAGAGGGGAAACTTGTTTAGAGGAAGAGGGCTCTAGCACAGGACACCCTTTAGGGACTGAGAACTGACTTGCAGAGCCCTCTCCATGGGGCTGGGATAGGAGAGGCCAAGGAGGCCAGTGGGCAGACCTCCATCCTTGGGTGCCTTCATTCAGTGGGTTTTCATGGGGCCCCACTCTGCAGGAACGTGTTCACTCAGCAGGCCTTGAGGCCACAGGGTGGTCTCAAGGACCATGGCATCTATATAGAGAAAGCAAGACAAATCCCAGAGAGACTAACAGATCAAAGCTCTCTAGGGACTCTGGGACTGGGGTGAGGCCCAGGGTCTGCATCTCTGACTGGCTCCCCAGATGATTCTGGGGCAGGTGACTAATTTTCCAGTTTTACCCAAGGAAACCTCTGTTCACTTCATCCCCTGCCTCCCAGCATGGTAAATTCAAACTCACCCAGCGAAAGGAATCACAAGCACCCCTAGACATTTAAGAAGCCTACAATTTAGGAATGGAAGTGAATTATCAGATTTGTCAAATGTAACATTTTCATGTTCAAAATATTCTTGGCAAAAAATAAACTGCATTAATCATCTGAGAAATGAAGTTAAAACCATAGTGAGATATTTATAGAATGACTAAAATGAAAAAGACCAACATCACAAAGTGTTGGAAAGGATTGGAGCAACTGGAGCTCTCAGACATAACCGGTGAGGAGGGGGCTAAATCACCACAACCATTTTAGAAAACTGTCTGATGATTCCCACACAAGAGGCACACCCTGTGACGCAGCAATTCTCCTTTTTTCTTTTTTTTTGGTACTAGGGATTGAATCCAGGGGCACTTCACCACTGAGCCACATCCCCAGCCCTATTTTGTATTTTATTTAGAGACAGGGTTTCACTGAGTTGCTTAGGGCGTCGCCAAGTTGCTGAGGTTGGCTTTGAACTTGCGATCCTCCTGCCTCAGCCTCCAGAGTCGCAGGGATTACAGGCGTGTGCCACCGCGCCTGGCTAGCAATTCTCTTTTAAGCCCATGCTTATCAGAAATGTGTAAATGTACCCAAAAGGCACATGCAAGAATGTCCATAGCAACTCTGTTCATAAAAGTCCAAAACTCTAAAACACCCAAATGTCAATCAACAGGAGAACAGGCAAATAAATTAGGGTATATCCAAACAATGGAATTATACTAGTCAACTTACTGTTACTATAACACAATACTTAAGACAATTAACTTATAAAGAGAAAAGGATTTATTCAGCTCAAGATTCTAGAGGTTTCAGTCCAAGTTGGGATGGCCCCATTGCTTTGGGTCTCTGCTGACGGTTCCAGATGGCAACAGAAAGGAACATGTGTTAGAACAAACCATTCACATCACAATCCAGGAAGCAGAGAGGACCAGCAGTTCCCACAATTCCGTTTGGAGCACTCCTCCCAGTGATCTAAGGACCTTCCACCTCTTGAAGGTGGACAGCACCTCCCAATAGCACCATCCTGGGGACCAAGCCGTGAACACATGGACCTTTGGGACACACACATCCAAACAAAAGCAGAAGTCCTAGAGAGTAATAAGAACTAACAAACTACAATGACGCACAACAGAGATGAGTCTCACAAACGAGATACTGATCCAGACAGAGGAGCATATATATCATATGATTCCATTCTTACCATGTTTAAAATCAAGGAACACTAATCTATGCCTTTAGAAGCAAGGGGTGGAGAGGAAGTGACTAGAACAGGTCACAGGAGGGTTCTGGGATGCCAGTCATATCCTGATTCCTGCTCCACTGCTGGGAGTAAGGCATGTTTAGTTGACAGATATTAATTGCATCGTACACTTGTGATCTGCCGTCTTTTCTGTATGCATACTATACTTGGAATAAAAAGCTTAAAAATGAACTGCAGTGAATGCCTCACTCCATGGAATGGTATCATCAGGAAACTACTCAGAAAAAGGACTTGAGTGGTCACTGGCCAATGTGGCCACACGCCCCTTAAGTCTTTGTCACATCAGCAGTTTAGACCCCTGACCAATATGCTTCCTGGTATCTAAGATGGAAAGGGACTGAGCCTCGGCTGAGAGGCCCAACACAGGGGATAATGATAATAATAATAGCAGCTATCATTTATTGTGGGATGGTAGTTGGGTGCACCAGCTTCAGGAGGTGGGTTCTATTGTTTTTCCCATTTTATATATGAAGAAACTGAGTCCCTAGCTCACACAAGGACCAAGTAGTAAAGATGGAACTTGAACCCAGGAGATCTGATTCCAAGTGCTGTGGCTTCAGTCACAAGCCAGAGGTGGCTGCCTGGGGTAGAGTGTGGGCGTAGGTGGTTGCCATGGCTGTCCACTGACATTTTAATTCATGGAAAAGGGAATTGAGAAGACTTAAATAATAGGCATAGACTGTGCTTTCACGGGGATGAATGGTCATGAAATTAAATTTGCAGATGAAGCCAAACCTCATGAGATCCAAAATCTAAGCAGGAAACAGCAATATGGGCCAACTAGAGAAATGTAATTTACCACGCACCAAGGCAGACACCCACACTAAATGACTTTACTGAGAAAAGGGCATGTGAGGGGCTGTCGCAGGGGATGGTGGGGCAGCAAAGACCACTGACAGCAGGCAGCTTCTGCACCAGCAGAGGCAATGGAGAGGGGACATCCAGGTGAGATCACACTGCCACATCACTTCCAGCCACATAGCCCCCTACCAGGCTGTGCCGAAAGGATTCGAGGACTTGGGAAGGCTGAGGGAACTGTCAAGGGGAAGTAGGTCTCAAATCAGACCCAGATGTGCATGGTGATAAGGACAAGGAAGGGTATTCCTGGAAGAGACCCATGCACACAAAGGGCAAAAGTGACCAAAGGAACCCAGAGCACTGGCCTCAGTGAGCCATGCTGGTTGCACAACCCCCCAGCCTGCCACCCTGGCTCAACTAGTATAGACAGACCACCTGCCTCACATGCTGAGCTTAACCAGTATAGACAAAGCATTGGTTCAACCAGTTCAGACAGAATGACTCCAAATAATGCACTGGTTCGAATCGTAAGCTTAACTCAACCAAAGTAAATAGGCCTGCATCTTGAAATAAGGGCTCAGCCAATGTAGACAGAGTGCTTGCTTTAATGCATTGGTTCAACCAGTGTAGACAGACTACACTGCACATTAGGCTCAATCACCCAGACTGTGGGAGAGGAAACCTGATGGACCAGGCCAAGGTCTGAATGGAAGTTGGTGCCTGAGAAGAACTTAGTCACAAGGAAAGTGACTAAAGCTAGAAAGAGTTTGAGAGCTCTGAACCTTGTGCACAGACCCTTCGGAGAGTGGGGCAGACAGAGATTAAATGAAAGGTTCTAGAGCTCACATGCTAGAACTAACCAGTGTAGACTTCCTGTTCACAATAGTTTAGCCAACACAGAGACTGCACGAGTCAGGCACTGGCTCAGCCAGTGTAGACAGACTGTGTGGTTGAGCTCCCCCTATCTGCCAACAAGCAAAAGCTGATTGCTTTCTTCAGGATGAGCCACTCATAGCCATTACAGCTGGAAAGAGCAGCATTTGCATCAGCATTGTAGTGGGCTGGTGTCTACTTGGCGTCCCCAGGGCCAGGAACAGGGCTCTGCACATGGAGAACCAGAGTCAGCATTTTCAGGGTACCCAGATGCTCCCTTCAGGCACTGTCCCCTCAACCCCCACCCCGAGGCACAGGAAGACCAGCCTCCACACCCCTCCTAAAGCTGAGAAGGGTCTCGGTGCTCACAAACCTGGGTGGATGAGTCTTGTCCAGAGATATGAGTCAGACCCCCAAAAGAGACAGCCTCGAAGCTGAGGATGACTTGTCTGCCGAGCATGAGTCAGTCTGTGCCCAGGCTACAGGCTGATGGCAGTGGGGCCCTCCTGTGTCTCCTCCCCACTGATAAGCATCTGGGCATGCCTCATGGCCCAAGAGCAGCAGTCAGAAAAGATGAGAGGGCCAGGCCAGCCCAGGAAGCCAGAAAGGAGGAGAACAGCCCCCAGGCAAAGAGCTCAGAGGCTGAAGGAATCAGCCCTAGAAAGACCAGCAAATGAAAGCGTGGATCTATACCTCCCCGTGTCCTCTCATTGCTCCCATCCCCAAGTCTGGCCCAGCCAGGGAGCAGCTGGCTTAGGCCCAGACAGAGTGAGGACAAGGTGACAGCGACCTGGGCTGTTGCCTGAAGCTCAGCAGCCACACAGCTCAGGGCCCACTGCCAGCAGCGTGGGCACAACGGGAAGCGGGGTGACTCACAGGCCTGCTCTCTGCACCCCAGAACTCCAGAGCCTGGGGGAACCAGCAGAAGGCTGTGGGGAAGCCAGGACCAGAGCAAAGCGACAGCCAGCCACAGGAAACTCAACAACTTCAGGAGGCACTGGGAAGCTTTGGGCAGGACCCCTCAAGAGGAGGGAAGCAGGCATAGACCAACTCCCGTAGGCAGGAGCTTTCTAGGAGAAGAGGAGGCTGGGAGTGAGGGAAGGGCACAAGAGACTTCTTCCTGGGTGGGGCAAGCACCAGACAGATGTCAGTACAGATCAAGTAGGTGGCAGATGAAGGACCTACTAGGGGACCAGAAAGCTAAGTGAATGAAGCACAGGCCAGGGCCATCTCTGGCCAGCAGGCCTGAGGTCAGGCAACTCCAGAGGAAGGTAGGTTTCAGGGCCAGAGCTAGAGCAGAGCAGGCAGAGGTAGCAGCCTTACTCCATTCCCCAAGGGAAGGTCAGTCCTGAGTAAGTTGGTCCAGCAGGGTAGTCAAAGGAAAAGGAGGGAAAAGACCACACCTCTGGCCTCCAGAAGCTGTCCTCACTACAGAGCCCAGGCCCAGGCTGTCACTTACTGAGTGACTGCGACATGCATGCTAGGGCTAAAATAGTGAGTACAGACAGCAAGGTGGCAAGAGCCCATAGGCTTCGAGGCTAGCCAGAAGGAGGGGGATTGGGGGAGGGAGAGGGCAGAGGCAGGGTTGCCAACCAGCCACCTGACCATCCAGTCCTGGGAGAACAGAACCCACCCCACAGGAGAGGAGCTCTGCACCCCAGAGGGATGCTGCCCCAAGAAACCAGCCATTTCACTAGTGCTACAGGTCACACCCCAACCAACTCACCATCTCCCTCCAGCACCTTACCCAGCACCAATTCCTGTGGGATTTGCGCCTCCGTTCCTCTTTAGGGCTATGGTCATCTTTCCCCACAATCACTGCAGCTGGCTCCTCCCTGGTCTCCCCTCTCTGCAGCAATTTGTAGAATAAAATCCCCAATCTCAATGCACCTGGAAGGCCCTACATGGCCAGGCTTCCAAATACCTCTTGTCCCCTTCCTTCATTCTGCCTGCCACAAGGGCCTTCCCACAGCTCCTGCATGGAGCTCCATGCTTTCTCATGCATTCCCTTGCCAGGGACCTCGTGCAAGCTCTTGTGAGTGCCCAGATCTCTCTTTCCCGGACTCCATCCCTCTCATTTCACCCTGTTTCCTACCAGCAACTCCATCAGAACTCAGCTGAAAAGCCACCGCTGCCTCCTCAGTCCTCCCAACCCCTCAATCTAGGTCAGATCACCCTACCTTAGGTCTTGTAACAACCTGGATGTTCCCTTTTATCTTTGTCAAGCTTAGAATCACACAGGCATTGATTATTGTTTTTATTAATGTCTTTGGCAAAGAAAGAATTAGCGCTAGTGATAGATAAATGATGGGGACATCTCTATCCCACCAACTACAAACACCACAAGGGAAGGGATCACCCTTATTTTGCTCATCCTGTGTCTCTAGCACCTGGCACAGTGACGGATGCCTAATGTATGCTCAATAAACATTAATCGATGGCAGAATAGAGAATGACAACAGGGCCGACCCTGCGAGTGTGCAGCATGGGGAGTCATTTGGCTCCAGGTTTCAGTGTTGACAATTCCAATTTAGATCAAATAAATGTCACTTCCAGGGCCAGCTCTGGCCATGGTTTGCAGGAAAAGAGTCCCACATCCTCAGTCACCAGCCCCAGAAATCACTAATTTCCCAGAAATGCATGACATTCCAAGTGGGGAGAGACCCCGGATGCCCGGCCCGCATGTAGACAGACATTCAATGACTTCCCAAAAGGTGGCTTTGGGGATCGGATCAGGGCTACTTCTCGGAGTCAGCCCACCTGGACACAGCCTTCCCCAGTCTCTTGGTAGCCCCAGCTACACTTTCAAATTTCTAACCACCCAGCAACAAGTCCAGCAGATGCAGGCTGGAGCTCCAGATCACAAATGACAGGTAGTTTTGTAAAGGGTAAAAGTCACAACTTTCTTTCCACTACCAATTTGTAAGTCTCATCTTCTGCCACAGTGATTTACCGACCGGAGGGTCACACATTCTTCAGCAGATAAAAAATGAGCCAATGACTACCGCTTCCTCTGCCACCTGAGCTAATATAGCTGTCCCAGGTTGTCTGAGCCCATGGGTCTCCTTTACCTTTGGGCAGCCTTTTCCTAAGAGGGAGGGGACACAGCTGCTGTGGAGTCAGATAAATCCTGACAGTGACTCCAAAGACAGCAGCAAGAAACCTACTGTTAACCACATTGTCACCAATGGTGCCGGTCCATGCAGCAAACCTCCTGAGTCTCCAGAACATTGATGCCCCTTATAAATCCAGAAATTATCCTTGATTTTTTTTGTTATTTATTTTATGTTGGATTCTTCCTCAGCATGGCCACATTTACCTCTTCAAGCCAATAATATATAAATCTCCTTTTATCACTCATTATCTTCTGATTAGCTGAAAGTCTGGTCACTTATTTCTCACAACATATACTGACTCTAATTGCCCTGATTGCTCATTAAAGATCTTCCATAATCCTCTGTCTGTTTTCCTGCCTTTGGGTTCCTTCTCTGCCCTGCATTTCTCCTATGTAGCTGTCATGGTAAATCTGAGAGGTGAGATTTTCCAAGCTGGAAGCAGCAGGTAGGGTTAAGGTAGAGGTCTCACAGTCTAAGCCAGACAGCTGGGAGGAGCCCTGGGAAGTCAACTGGAACCATATCTTCCCCACCAGCCCCCACCAGCAATCCAGCATCCACCACAGGTTCCACCCACCAGATGCACCAGTGAACAATAAAAGCTCCAAGCGCCCACCCTCTTTGATCAATCAAACCACAAAAAGCCTATCAGGCAGCCACTGGCACAAACTCAGAGTGAAGAGAGCAGGAAAGCAGACTGTGTGATGTTTCCAATCAGGAAAATCTGACTCTTCTTCTAAGTGAAAGGAAGGCAAATTCTGAGATGAGCCTGCCAGGCACACTTGCCCAACAACCATACAGCAAAAAAGTAGTTACTGAACTTTCCCAGACTTAGCTTACATAAACAGATATTTGAATAAATGTTTTAAAAATGAAATTCCCTTGATACTCTGTAATCAGTAAATGTTCATTACGGAAACACAGCAAATATGCATGAAATTTCCCAAGTGATCTTCCAACTACAAGATGAAAAAAGGCATCTCAAACAGCAGACTGAGTTACAAAGCATCCTCCTCAGGTCACAGACCAGCAACTCTTTGCCAAGCACAGGAGGTCAGACAAGCCAGTTCTCCTCCCCGGGCTGGAGCCAGGGAAAAGCAGATCTTATTTTGCACTCTCAGGCAATTTATAAATGGACGCCCCCTCCCTGGCTGATTGATGTCTCTCTATAAATAATTAATCCTTGACCTTGCTTTAAGAAAGTCTTGACTTTTTAATTTGGGGTCTTTTTAAAAATCAATACTCAGGGAACATAATTCACTCTTGCAGAGTTTGACTCATGGTAAATGAATAAATAAGTTGTACCATTCGCGTGTCCCAGGCGACTGGATCGCACAATGGGATGGAATCAGACTTTGAGGTCTTCTGTGTACAAATGCTATTGGATTATTCATCATCTCAATTGCAGCTCAATCTCTTCAGGGTCTGAATGCTATCCCTCCCGTGTCACTTCAGAAGAGGCAAATCTGTGGAAGGCACCTGAGAATGCTTCTCCTTCCCCCAGGGGTTGGGCAGGTCCTGTCTGGCCATAGATGGAGTTATGTCTTGATTTTAAAAGGATCCCCGCTATGGGGACCAGTGTCACTCCTTCCTGTAGCCTGTCTTGCCTTTGGGACAAGAACAGGGTCAGGACAGATCATAAAGGGGGCTCTAACACTCCTGCTCCAGGGGTTACCCTGTCCTAAGGCAGGACCTAATTAAGGGCAGCCTTCCCACCCATGGGTAAGGTAAGGGTCAAGGTGAACTGAGAAGTGTACCCAAAGAAATTGACCTTGGTAGTGTAGCCTATAAGTAACCCGGGGGATGGGGAAGAAGTTCATATAATCTGCCTCCTACCCCTTTACCATTCCCATCCACTCTAGAGCTGCTGTGTCCTTGCACGCAACGGCCTCTCCCACGTGCTCTGCTGTCCGACCAGATTCAAGTCAGGCAGATCCAGAGTTCGGGTAGCTGGTCTCCCTTAACAGAGCCAATCGCGGCTCAGGGTCCAGCTGGGAAGCAATTCAGAGATGCGGGATTCGCTCTCATACCTGAGAGGGCTGCGGGATTGACCCCTATTTCTGGATTAGTACAGATACAGGGGGGCAATTAGGGGAGCTGCGCTGGGGCTGCGCCAGTTCCAGGTCGGGATCTCAGGGCCCAGACACAAGACGAAACACGAAAGTTAGGGTGGCGAGAGTCTGGCGCCGGAGGGGGTCACTTCCTTCCCAAGAGCCACCACTGGCACTGCCCAAACCCGGGATCCGCACATTCGCCTGGCCCGGCCGGCCTCGGGCGAGGCCGGAGCTGATGTGCAGAGGAGCAGCTTGCTTCGCGGCTGGAGTTGCAGTAGCCGCCAGAGCTCAGCTGGGTCCCGCGGCAAAGCCGATTCTTTCACCGACCACCTAAGCCACCCAAGGCTCGGATTCCCGCACTCTGGGACACTGACGCGCACCAAGTCCGCGAGAACACAGAACAGGCCGATGCCTGGAGAGTCAAGGGGTTGGGATGCGCGCGACGGAGCGCGAGAGCATCTTTCACCACTAGATAGGAAGCCAAGGCCGCCACCAACTTTCCCCCTTTTGCCCCTGCCCGCCACCACGGGTCCCTGAGTCCCAGAGCACTGGAAAACCCCGGGGCCTCGGGTCCTCCAACCCGGCCCTCTGCGTTTGCAGCTCAGCACCCAACGTTGCCTCCGCACGCCCAGCACCCAGAGCTGGGAGGAGGAGCGGAGGGTCCGCAGAGACCGCGCAAGCCGGAGGGGAGGCAGTTCACAGACGCGCGGCGGCGAGTGAAATTCAAGAAGCGAAAGTCTAATTAAAGTTCCCACTACTGGAGCTAGTCCCCAAAGTGCGGTCAGACCCGAGCCTGCACAGCCCACCAGCACCCACGACTTTGGATTCCTATCCACGTCGGGTCGCCAGGTTGGCGCGCAGTGCAGTCCCCGGCCCGCGCAGGAATCCTCGCTGCATCCCTTCGGGCCAGCAGCCAGTGTAAGGCGGGAACAGGGGTGGGGTAAGGGCGCAGCCACTTACCTGGCGCAGCCGGCGCTCTCGAGGCCGCGCGTTCCTCTGGTGCGGGCGCGGTCCTAGGCGCGGGCAAATCCTCCGCTCGGGGCGCCCAGGCGGCGGGGAGAACCTCCGCCCCAGCTCGGGCCCGATGCCTTCTCCCGCTCGGTGCGGAACCCGGTGCGGTCGGTGGGCGAGCGTTGAGGGGACAGCTCTCAAGGGAGCGTAGGAGGAAGAGGGCACAATAGGGTGCGTTCCTCCTCGGTCCCTGGCCGGGGTCCGGTCCCCGCCTCCGCCGCCGCCGCCGCCTTGTCCTCCCTCCTTCCCGCAGCGCCACCGGATCCTGCTCACGCGCCGGGAAGGCTCCCAGCGAAGTGCGAGCGAAGCCTCCGGCGAGGCTGGAAATAGCGCCGCGCCCGCCCGGCGCCCCGCCCCCGGCCCGGGCCCCGCCCCGTGGTGGTGGAGGCGACGGCGGTGGCCGGGCCGGGAAGGGATCTCTCCTGTGATCGCCCGGCCCTCCTGGGAGCTCACGGGCGCAGCGCCCACGCGCGCTCTGCGGTTCCCGCGGCCCTAGTGGCCGCGCGCTCCGAAGGAGCAGCCGCTGGGTGCGGTCCGGCGGCCGCGGGGGTGGGGCGGCCGTGGACAGGGCTATGCCGGTCTCCCGAATCTCTGAGAGCTTGCACTCCTGTCTTGCGGCTTGGCTCCACTCCGCAGCCAGAGTGCCGCCACTGAGCTCTCGGTGTTGACCTGGGAAAAGGACAAGGCTCCACTAGGCAGGCCTTGACCACAGCTGGGCAGGGTCGTGTACTCCAGACTCAGGGGCGCAGCGCCTGTCAAAGCCATCGCATTGATACCAACGAAGATTTGAGTAGGTTCCTGGGCTATAGTCTCGGAATTTGGTCAAGGCCTTGTCGATCCCCAAATTCTTGGGGTTCTAGATTCTGCTATAAGTGCCCAGTAACCCGGGTTCTCCCTTGCAGGTTTCATCCTTGAAGTTCCTGTCTGGTCACCATCGTGACGGCTGGACCAATTAACACCTCTTCATACACACCAATATTAACAGAATGGGGATGGAACCCAGTCACGGTCACACAGCACCAGAGCAGAGCAGAAACACGAAGTGGGAACTGTGGATTCCAGTCGCTGTTCAGCCTGAGAAGAGGCAGCCCCTATTTGCAGGGGGCAAGCAGGTGCTGAGAAGGAACAGAGGTTGTTTTCTCAGGAGAACTATCTGAAACTGCTGGAAGTCAGTCACCTCTTGGTCTTGAAGGGACATGCATTATTTTTCAAAACCTACAGAAAAACTTTTAGTAAAACAGAGTGAAGGATTCTCTCTCTGTATCTGCCCATTGTTTGGCCTGACTCCAGGAGGCTGACCCAGATGAGACACAGAATTGAAGGGTAGGATGGACCTGTGGTCCTTGAATGACCAGAGAGGAGTGGGGGCAGCCCTGGCAAGGAGCAGAGACACTCCTGAGGACAGTCAGGGGTCCCTAGCACTAGCTAGGTTCTTGGACCCCCTTGGTGACCTTGAGGCTTCCTTATTTCCCCAGGTAAGCTTAACATATCCAAAGATAGTCCCCAAGAGGTGTGAAGAGGAACTAAAGCATACCAACTCTGTCATGATCTTCCTCTCAACCTTGCAACAATGTAGATATTTCAATCCCATTTTGCAGAAAAGGAAACTGAGGTGCAAGGATGCCAGCAAGTCATTAGAGTCCACAGCATATGGAGGATGGCAGAGTCAGGATGGGGACCAGGTATGCTGATTTTGAAGTGGACTGGGTTCAGGGCTGGGGTCCCCTCTCTGGGACTCTGAGCTCAGACTGTCCCAGGCTCAGGGTTGTGCTGGGGCCCAGCTTTGTTCTGCTGGCTGCATTGGTTACCTGTGTATGGGTGCAGGGGAGTGTAAAGATGTGACTGAATTCACCCTGCTCTACTTCAGGTGAAGATTGAATGAACTGAATGCAAGGGACAGGGACTCAAATATCAGGAAGAATAGGGCACTAGATTCCTTATCTGTCCCACATTCAAAAGCTGTCAGAGAAAATAAGGACAGAAGAAAGGAACAAAGGAAAGGGTGGCATGAACAGAAGACTACTTGCCTCCAGACTAGCCCAGAATGCACTGCCCTGGCCCTGGCCCTGTGGTCCCCTGGTCCCTCCATTTCTTTCTCCCTCACTACCCAAAATCCTGGTCCATCTGCCAAAGAGGTCTCTGTCTGCAATTGGGCCTAAACAGATCACAGGACTTTGGCCACAGAGGCCTGGTGATCAGGTGAATTTCTTCAGTCCCACCCACACTCCAGAGGGCAAGTGAGGGCTCTCATGCATGAACATGCACATGCGTGCACACGCGCGCGCGCGCACACACACACACACACACACACTTGGGCAGCTGGAAGAGAGTGGGAGTTTCCATTCTTGGAGTCCAGCATCAATATTGGGAGGAGGCTCTGGACAATAAATACCTCCAGGGAACAAGTCTACACAGGCTTTATTTCCACGGGATGAGTCTACACAGGCTTCACTGTGACCAGTGACCACCTCAGCTGCCCTGCACATCTGCTTATAGCCATCCTCCTGGGAAGGGCAATTTTTCCATTAGCTTTTCCAACTGTACTTATTAGCACTTATTTGCATCTAATATCCAGGCAGATACCAGTAGGAATCAACAATGCTGCATTCCTTTGACATTCTCCACACTCCGGATTTTTCACTCAGACTTCCTTCATGGTTTTTGAGGCTTTCAGAGGAAATCCCTAAGGGGAGCTTGAGGCCCCTGGCACTAACATGCAATGAGTTTTCCTCTGAGATTTGCCAAGGGCTGCATGCCCTTTTTTGAAAGTCAGGCTCAGCCTCTGCAGTGAGGGAGGCGGAGGAACCTGCAAATCCCCGCATGAAGCCCTGTGTGCGCGCCTGCAGTTTTTGATATGTGTGTCTCCACCAAAAGATTACTGGCAAACTTGTCTCTTTGCATCCCAACTAAGGTAAAAGACACTTCCAGTGGCTGGCCCTGTGAGTTCACAGTTTAAGCTCCAGAAGAGCTAAAAGAGAGATTCAAAAGCCACTCTGCTGCAATAGGGGCTTGAGAGTGGGGAGGGGACTTGACAAGGGGCCACAGGCAAACCCCTCCTTTCACCAGATCTGCACATCCAACTCCTCTCCCCACCCCAGACTTGTGCCAGTGGAGATTCCTGCCCTCCTCTATGCCAGCAATGAGGATAGCATAGCTATGAAGCCAAGACTGTGCCCCATTGTTTGGAAAAGGGCATGGAACACATTGGCAAGACTGAGTCTTGAGTTCGGAATTCTGTTGCTATGAGAACAAGAGCACTGTTCTCTGGAGGGAAATTTTTCCATCCATTTCTCTGGATCCATTGGGAAAGGCAGAGAATAATGGGATGGAGCAGGAGGTTGGTGCCAGCTCTCCTGGTGCCACCCAGGTGGTCTTAAGCATGTCTTCGAGGCCCTCAGATCCTGTTTCCTATTTCCAATAGAGGCACAACAGACTGCCCCGCAGAGCGAAGGGTGAAGGGTGTGACAGTATTTTTGAACAAGGCCAGTGGGTGGCCTTCCCTGAGTCACTCCCAGACCAGCTACCTTAGGGATCCTGTAATGGGTTCCATAATGTGGCAACCATCAAGGTTTCCTGAAGTCAGTTCAACAAGCAGGCAGGCCAGTGACACGCTGATCAGACTGTGTCCAGGTGGGAAACCTCTCTGGAAAAAATGGCTGCCTTTACCAGCTGCCTCTGCCTGGGGCCCTAATATGGGCACATGGGTGAGGCTTTTCCTTCAGAAGCCTCATCTTTCCCATTTTAATAGTTGAGGGTATTGCTGCCCAGGCTCTTGAGATCCCCTTCTAAGTTTGAATTGTGATTCCATGATTCCTCACAAAAATTTTTTTTTTTTTTTTTTTTTGGGCTCAGAAGGAGATCTAGAACCATTTCCAGCTAAGATTTCCCAAGTCACATTATTGGGCGAATGTTCCTTCTTGGTTCCTTTTCTAAATTCCCCCATGATCTTTCCCCCTTTTCTCTCACCTCTTAGGTTTCCAGGAAGTTGCAGGATCATTTTGTTTCCTTCTTTACTGAGTTACATAAAATTCCTGATGTTAGCATGCCTTTGCTAGACATGAAGCTAGGGGCTTCAGGCACCCCACACCCCATGTACCTCTCCCAGTGTCTGAAATTCCACCATCATTCCTCAGGGCATAAGAATAGTTCCTTTTCAATGAGCAGGTTTCTGGGCAGGCTGAGATGAAACCACCGTTGGTCCTTAACACAGACCAGAATGGGGACCAGTTAGGTTTTCTGGATAATACGTAAGAGAAACTGACTGTGGATAACTTGAGAAGAAAGTGAGATGAAGCTGGGGAATCTGACACAGCAGAAAGGAAGCCAAGCATGCAGGAAGAGGGAAACAAGGCTTTGGGTTAGGAAGGGATTCTCCCCTAGACCTGGCAGACCACTGCCATGATGGTCTTGACACCTTCTCCACTAATCTAAGCTAGACAGACCTGCAGCAAGGGCCTTGTTGACTCTAGAGCCCAAGAGTGAGCCATGCCCAAGCCCAAATCTAGCCCATCCATGCAGACTGGGCTCAGAACCAGCCTGGCTTCTTTTCTGAGGTCTTGCCAAGCTCAAATTTATTTTCTTTGTTGCTGTTGTTGTTGGTTTTTGTTTTGTTTTTGAGTCAAGGTCTTGCTAAGTTGCCCAGGCTGGCTTTGAACTCAAAATCTTCTACCCTAGCCATCCCAAGTAGCTGGGATTATAGATACCAGCCAATACTCCTGGCTCTCAGATTCATTTTGATGCTTCTTCACTAAAATAAAAGAAAAAAACCCGCTGGACTGTATACTGATGGCTGCTCCTTCAGTTCCCAAGAATTCTCAAATCTGCTCATCCTCCAGTTACTTAGCAGGGCTTCCTTGTCCAGGTCTGCCCACAGTAAGGAGAGTGGACAACTGACCACCTGCAGGGGTGGGGGCAATATACCCTGACTTGAAATGGTTGAGATTTTTCTTTTTACTTTGCAGTAAAGAGTTTAAAATCCTAGAATATTTATATGTCACAATTCAGTAAATGCTATTTAATTTGGGCCAAACTAATTCAGCATTCATGTCATGCAGGGCTAGGCTGAAGTTTACTTCTTTCACTGTTAGTCAAAGACAGTGGGAACAGGCTTGCAGGATGTCATTCCTGCCTTGTATAGTAAATGGGTTTTGACGTCTCTTAACGCTGGAGTATTTCTGCACATCTATCTGCATCTAGATATGAATGAGCTCATTATACATGGTTCTCTCTATTCAATCAAGTTGGCTTGGCCGCCTCTCCTCTTTGGCTATATGCTGTTAGTCATTAACTGGGGTGACTATTACAATACGGAAATTACTGTATAACATAAATAAATGGCACTTCCTTTTAAATGCTCCCTAATTGGGAGAGCTCGTTAATTCTCTAGGATCCTTCTGGCTCAGCCCCCTTCGATGCACCTGCTGGGGTGCCCCAGAGCAGCCACAGGTTGCTCAGATTCATTTGGTTCTCTTTCAGGCTTACAGGGGCTGTGGGGCCTCTGAAGGAAGGATTCCCTGCCACATCTTCAAAACTCATCCACCCTTACCAAGAGCTTTTCCATCACATGGTGGTAGTCAGGGGGTGAGGGGTGGCGGTTTGTAAGCATCTTCCAAGTTCTCAGCTAACAGCATTTTTTCTAAATGCAAACTTGAATGCTGTTCTAAATTTAATGCTTAGTATTAAGAATCAGGTTTAGAGATTTTGAGAAAAAGAAAGGATTGCTTTGAACTGAATAAAAATATTTCCACTGGAAAACTCCAGAAACATTTATCAAGTGCCACTGGGGGCATGCCATTGGGTAAGGATATGCACATTGAGAGTTCCCTGCCTGGGGAGGTTGATGATAGAATGGGCTGAGAAATGTGACATAAAGATAGAGGACACACATGTGGCAGTAACTTAACCAGGCTGGAAGGACCTCATTCTGGAGGATTCCTTATTTCTGTGCCCTTAGAGCTGGAAAGCAAATGTGTCACCAAGCTTAAGAGTGATTGCTATCTGTTTGAGGAGAGATGCTCTAAAATTTTTCCAAATGCAGTCAGTTGATCTTCAGATTTTCTCAGACCTTTTTAGCACAAGTAAGTTGTGCCATAAACTGTGTGGGTGGCCATAAGGGAGGAGGAAAACCAGCGGCAGGTATTGCCCTTCTCCATGTGGTCCTAAGTAAGTGGTATTTTCACATGGCGCTGGGAGCCCACACAACACCTGGTGGTATGAATGAATCCTTCTACAAGGACTGAAAAACAAAAGCTTGGTAGATGTCGCATCCAAGGAGACAAGACCTGGAAAAGCCATCCATCAGGCAGAATGCACAGGAAGGGACATCCAAGTGTAGCTGATCAAGAACACCTGCTCCTTGTCCAGCACCCAGTGGGGCCCCTGACCTGCAGCCTCTGCTGCCCTCTCTCCTGGGAAGACGCCTCAGTAGGAAAGACCCATGTTAGCCTTATAAAGAGATACCTGAACCCTGTATCCTCCAGGTTCTCTGTGAAGAAGAAACTAGAAAAGCCTAACTATGTTTGCTTCCTTGAAAGGTGATGCGAAAACTTACAGTCAGCCCCCTCTGTCCCGTGCCCAGCAGGTGGCTGACAGCCAGCCAGCCTCCCAGGTGACTGCCTCCCACTTTGCTAAGCCACCCACTTGTGCAAAGAAGGTGCCAAGGACAGCAGGCTTTGGAAGCAGACGACACAACCCAAAGAAAACGATTGAAGGAGGGACATCTACCCTTGGACACCTGGAAAAATGAAAACATGCCACTGAAAACAGAAGGCAGCTGGGACAGAAACTGAGACAAGCAACTGCAACTTCATTTCTGAGTTCTCCCAGAGCTCAGGAAACTTCATCCTGCAGGCAGAGCCTGGGATGCCCTGGAGTTCAGAGCGCTGCCCAGTGGCGTCCTGTCTGTAGCCATGGAAACAGAGACAGTTCCCTTCCTGTTGGCTTTCTTACCAGAGACATCTTACTGTCAGTCGTGTTTAAAGTTAGCTTTAAAAAAACAAGACAGCCCACATCTCCTCTTTTGACATCATACAAAGCGCCCTGTGGCAGGAAGGCAGCATAAAGCTCCCAGCATGCAGCCTGTCACACTCTGTGCCCCATCCTTGTCCCCAGAAAGAGCTTCCACTCTGCTTGAGCTTAGCAGTGACGTTTTGGGCTCAGATAAGTCCACCTTTTGTGTTTGCTTGTTCCTGCGTTGGTGCCTTATTCCACGATGGGGAGGAGACAGGTCACAGGCCTGGCTCAGTCCTGATGACAGGTGTGCTGGAATGATGTCCAGGCCCAAGCACCGTCTCCAGGATTAAGCCAAGCCCCCCTTCACACCCATGTCTGGACTTTCTGCCCTCAGGCACAGGCTACGTAGGCAAGCCCTTGTTGAGAAACTTCTAGAAATGGAATTGGAGAGTACTAAGGGTTAAATAAGCAGCTCACCACCAAGAAGGACAAGAGACAGAGACACTTCCTACTAGAAGGCAAGGCAGTCTGTGAGGGAGTCATGAGAGGGGTGGAGAGTTGTGTGCTCCAGGGTTCAGGGATCAGAGGTGGCATTGGGCCTGACCTGTCCTCACTGGAAACAAGACTCATCGACACAAAAACCCAGGGAGATAATAATTCAATATGTATTTTGTTCATCACTTAGGATATTCTGGCAACTACAGATAAAGGACTCTTATGTCCATGGTCAGAAAAAGAATAGACTCCACAATTAGAAGCTAGGATTGCTGAATTCTGGTAAACATGCCTAACATTTAGGGATGACAAAGTCTGGGGAAAACCACTTATCAACCAGGGCCTTTTGAGGGAATATAGAGGGTGTGGGCAAAGAAAAATAAAAATTTTATTTGAGTAGACTAAACAGATTTCTCATCAAAGGCTATTAAAGCATTAAGCTAACATTATTCCATTTTTGAAAAGGAGAAGCAGGTGACATCATGCAGAGGTTCTTGGAAGAAACAGGGCTCCTGCAACACAGCTTGGTGTCTGTCTTGGGGTGTGTTCTCCCAAAAGCAGACCAGAAACAAGTTCTTGGGTTAAGGTCTTGTATTTTGAGGTTGGAACTTCTCCTGGGTTCGACCTTGGGTGGGTGGAGGGGAAATAGAATCTGCAATAATGTCATGAGACCCTCTATGCAAACTACTGTTTGCATACATTCTCTCCTTTTATTTGGTTTTAATAAAATGTCTCTTAGTGATATTAAAGTGTCAATATTATGAGTTCTCACAGTGCATGGTGGCACATACCTATAATCTCAGTGACTCTGAGGCTCAGGTAGGAGGATCACAAGTTCAAAGCCAACCTTAGCAAGGCACTAAGCAACTCAGTGAGACCCTGTCTCTAAATAAAATACAAAGTAGGGCTGAGGATGTGGCTCAGTGGTCGAACGTCCTTGAGTTCAATCTCTGGTACACTGTAAAAAAATTAATTTTGATTTTACAAAAATGAATAATAGGAAAGGATCAAGGTCATATCCCACACAAGATGATTTTAAAGAAAGAGAATAAAGATTCAAATATCTCCAGACAATAAAAAGCACACTGGAAAGACATATCTACTAAATAAAGGATCTATGATCTGCTAGGCACTGTGGCACAGAACCATAATCCCAGCCACTCAGGAGGAAGGCAGAGACAGGAGGATCCTAGTCTCCTCAATTTAGGGAGATGCAATCTCAAAATAAAAACTGAAAAGGGCTGGGGATGGAGCTCAGTGGGAGAGTACCCCCGGGGTTCAATCCCTAGTGGAGAAAAAAAAAAGAAAAAAGCTACAAACTACTATTTCAAAGCAAGCACAAAAAAATTAAGAAATTAAGAAAATGGCCTAAGCTCTGAATGAACACCATAAATTATAAATATAAAAACTCAGAAATGAAATGACAATTCAGGACTGAACAGGTATTAAAGAAAAAATAATTTCATTTGGGCAGGGATGGTGCATGCCTGTAATCCCAGCTGGAGGCTGAAGCAGGAGGATTGCAAGTTCGAGGCCAGCACTTAGTGAGGCCTTAAGCAATTTAACAAGACCCTGTCTCAAAATAAAAAATAAAAAGGGACAGGGATGTGGTTCAGGGGTTAAGTACCTCTGGGTTCAAAAAAAAAAAAAAAAAAAGAAAAAAAAAAAATTTCAGAAATTAAACTAAAAAGAATATAAGAATGAATAAACACAACAGAAAATGCCTTAGAAGAAATAGAGGATGGAAAAAATGGAAATGTTTAAAAATCAGAAAATAAACTTGACTCAAAAGATGAAAGAGAAAGTGACATATCTTGAAGCTAGGTTAAAAGGATTCAACGTACAAAGAATAGAATTCCCTGAAGGGAGAAAAAAAAAAAATGAGAGTAGAGACAGTACAAATACTAAAAGCTATAGAGTCCAAGAAAATCTTTCCCCCCAAAAAGTTTTGAAACTACATATTAAAAGGTCACACTATCTATCTAAGATTATTGACCTAGAATTAATAATGCTAAGACATAATTTTATTACAATGATTGAACTTTATTTTTCATTTTTTCAGTACTGGGTTTGAACTCTGGGGTGCTTTACAAATGAGCAGCAGCCCCAGCCCTTCCTTTTTCTTTTTTGAGACAGGGTCTTGCTAAACTGCCCAGGCTGGCCTCAAACTTGCAATCCTCCTGCCTTAGCCTCCTAAGTAGCTAGAATCAGAGAAATGCACTACTACCCAACAATGAAGAACTTGAATGAAAAATCTTTTGAGTATCTAAGCAAAAATAGCACACCAACTATGATGGGTTGAAAATTGAATTATCATCAATTTTGACTGCAACATTGAACTAGAAGAAAATGGAGTAATACACATAAAAAACAAACAAAGAAAACATGAGCGAAGATCTTTTTTCCGAGGTGGGAGTGCTAGGGATTGAACTCAGGGGCACTGGATCACTGAGCCACATCCTCAGTCCTATTTTGTATTTTATTTAGAGACAGGGTCTCACTGAGTTGCTTAGCACCTCCCTTTTTGCTGAGGCTGGCTTTGAACTTGTGATCCTCCTGCCTGAGCCTCCTGATCCACTGGGATTATAGGCATGTGCCACCATGCCCACTTATGAGAAAAGATCTTTTGTCCTCAGAATCTGACTTTCCCATATAAAGCTACAGATAAACTCTTACCAACACTCAAGAATTTTGGAAATCTTGTTCCCACGAGTCCTTCCTGAGGAATTTGCTAGAGAATGAACTTCAGAGAACCAAAGTGACCAGAGGGACATCCACATAAGAAGGTGAACATTACAAATGTAGTTACAGAATTAAGAGTAAATGAGGATTAAAAAGGAAAGACTATATCATCAAAGGGCTATATGCTATGACAGTAGATAGGATAGCTATTTATAAATTGAGGGTTAAGAGATTGAGGAAAGCATGTGGAAAAAACCCTAATTGTTTTCCATAATGATGCCAATGGAGGTAGTGTTTGTGTTTCATGCTGATACTATTGTGTATGTGGTATGCGGTAAAAGAGATAAGTAATTGTTGGGTATTCTGTCATTTCCTATGTCCTTGAGAACCAGAATTCTTGAATAAGAAAAGGAATTCATACCTAAGAAAGAAGAATTAAGAAAACATCCAATAATTTTGAATTTGAATTAGAAGAATCAGTACATATTTATGAGGTATTTTATCTTTTTGTTTTAAAATAAATGTTTTATTTATTTATTTATTTATTTATTTATTTATTTATTTATATTGGTTAGTTCTAGGGATTGAACCCAGGGGCATCTAACCACTGAACCCCAGTCCTTTTTATTTTTATTTTGAGACAGGCTCTCACTAAGTGGCATAGAGCCTTGCTAAGTTGCTGGCCTCCAACTTGCAATCCTCCCAAGCCACTGAGATTACAGGTGTGCACCACCATGCCTGGCCATTTTATCTTTTTAAAAAAGTTAATCGAATTTAGTTTTGAGGGCAGTTTTAGGTTCACAATAAAGTGGGAAGTCGAGCACTCCCATGCACCCACTTTCCACATGCACAACCAACCTCTTTTCCATCAACATCCCACACCTGTGTGATACAGTTTAGACCATTGATGTGCCAGCATTGACCAACATCAACCAAAGTCCATAGTTTACTTTCAGGTTCACACTTTTTGTTGTATATTCTATGGATTTTGACAAATATATAATGACGTGCATCCACCATGACAGTATCATTCAAAATAGTTTTACTGCCCTAAGATTTTTCCTGCTCCCCTGTTCATGGCTCCCTTCCCAGAGCCCCTGGAAACCACCCATCTGTTTTCTGTCTCCATAGTTTTGCCTTTTCCAGAACGTCACATAGGTGGAATCATACAGTATGCAGCTTTTTCAAATTGGCTCCTTTTACTCAGCTAAATGTATTTAAGTTTCTCCCAAGTCTTTTTGTGGCTAGATGGCTCATTTCTTTTTATCTGTATATTTTAGATGACAGTCCATTATCAGATATGTCATTTACAATGTTGTCTCAGAGTGCGTGGCTCGTCTTCTCATTTTCTTGACATTTTATCCTCCTTTTAAGATAGATAGACAGACAGACAGATAGATTCTCTACTAATAGAAACCAAGACCTTCTCTTTTTTTACAGAAATGGCTGATCGTTGGTTTGGAACAGGAAATGTATAAGATGAGCCTGGAACAACATCTTGTCTTGCCAATTAGCAAGGATGCTAGTGAGACCAAAAGACTGAGTCAAAAGGACATGAGAACCATCTGCAAGAGGCTCCCACTGGCCAGATATGAACCATTTGTGCATCAATAAAGATAATAATCAGGATGGATTAAAATCCATCAAATATGTTTAAACCTTTAATTCTGAAAACACTGTCCTCCTCAGAGGATGAGGAACAAATTCATTCTCTCAAAAACTAGTCAGTAAAGGGTAAGAACCAAACACTTATCCTGCCTTTCACACATGAACTCTTCCCTACTGTACTCCCAAGTAGCCGAATAGCAGAAGACAAAAGCATCTCTTTATAGAAGGACCCGAGTTAATATGTGAAAAGGCAACGATTGAATTAGAATGCCTCCGTTTTGAAACCCCCAGTGAATTAACGGGGGGCGGTAAGGGGGGGAGGCGTTGTGCGGCAACAGCTGCTCCCATCACACAGAGAGGCAACCAGACACTTCTTGCCTTCTCACGCAAGAATGTGACACCTCTGACAAAAGGATGGAACCCGAGCCTGATCCAACCTCTGGATCCAGTTGCCAATTTGCAGAAAATACAGAGGAACATCTTGAACAGCACTGAGTGTGTCAATCAGCAGCATCCAGACAGTGGGAACTCTGCGGGTCAAAAGGCTCAGGTTCTTCAACAGACACATTGTAAGGGAAAGAAAGGGATGGAGGGGAATCTATAGATTAAAAGAGACTCGAAAGGCAGATCAAATTTTTTGAAATGACAAGACCACATGCTATGTCTAGGAAGACACACTTGAGTGATAAAACTGTCAAGACGGACAGGGAATAGATAGCCATGTCACTTGGCGAGGGTCACTTGAGCAGGGAGGGGGGCAGTTGAGGTTGGGAGGAGTCCTAAGAGGGGATGCTAGGGCTGCTAAGTGATGGTTGTTGTAACTATACTCCCCTAAGTTATAAATCTATTTGGTTTATCTTTTCCACCTTATGATAAAAATTTTTCTTAAAAAAATTTTCCAAACCCACAGTTTTATACTTATTCTGCACATGCCAAATGGTGTTGGTGGTGACAGTGATTCTGACTTTCCAACACGATGCCTGGGACCTCTGTCTCTAGAATAAGGACACTGAGTTCTCAGGAGAAACACCCACTGACCCCAGAAAGTCAGAGAACGTTTTCCATCCTCACTGCTTTGTTTCCGGCTGTACCCGGCAGGAAGCAAATGTTCAGTAAATGTTAGTTGACTGAATGAATATACAGCAGGCACTGGACTCAGGTTTCACTGTATTGGGTGAAATGTAAAGCATCAGACACATAAAAGATACCCTGACCCTACATAAAGGTCTGACTTCCCTTATTTCTGGGTCAGTCATATCTGCATATCCAAGGTCACTTCCTGACCCCTTTAGTTACCACCCCTTCCCATCATCTGGACTAGGTGAGCTATAGGAACTTCTTTGGTGACCCCTGTTCATCTATGAAGGATTCCTTGAAATCTCCAAAGGAAGATCAGAGAGGGACTGAACAGGCCAGGGAGGGACTGGACTATCATCTCACCTTCATCTTGAACCAAGAGTTTGTAGATGTATCAGAGAAGCAGAGGCAATGTCCAACCCCTCAGAGAAGCACAGGTGATGCTGGGGAAGCAGTCTTCATGGCGACCATCCAAGAGAAACAGTAACATCTGTGTTCTCTGGTGCTCAGTTGGGTTGTTCCCGAAAAAAACAGGCATAGATGGCACAGGCTGGTTGGCTCTGGTGTGTGGTCGTCTGCCATTTCTGCCTCCTATCCAGACTCCCAACTCTAGATCCTGGGGTCCTTAACACGACAGGGATTATACCCTCAAACACAAGTATGAAGGTGTTCATACTTGGAGATCCATATTAGGGTGTTTAAAAGGTAATTTAGATGAAATCCATATGTACACAAAATTGCTAAGAATTAACTCATACAGTCCCCTCCATCCTAATTTTTGACCATTTAAACAGACGGGATAGGTGAGGTCAAAAGTGTCAGTCATTATCCCAATTGGAGAGGATTAGAGGTCCTTCAGGGCAACACCTCTGTTTTCCATTTGGTAAATACTTACTGAGCCCTTCCAGGCCAGGGGTGGTTCCATGCTTGACCTGAACCTCCCCAGCTTGACTTTGGAATGAAACAGTTGATGACTGACAGAACAGGAAGCAGTTTTCTTTCATCAGCATTTATTTTCCAGTTCTCTCCCAAGACCATGGATACTACTCAACCCTCCACACACACACACACACATCTCCCCTTCCCAAAGGACAGAGTCTAAAAGTTCTGAGGACTCCAGATCTCTGGATCACCTCTTTCAGAGTCACCCCCTGTGTGTATTAGTCCATTTTCTGTTGTTTTAACAAAAAATACCAGCAACTGGGTACTTTATAAAGAAAAACTCACAGTTTGGAAGCTGAAAGTTCAAAATCCAGCAACCCCACCTGTTTGGAGTCTGATGAAAGCCCCTTAGTTCCATCACATCACAGTGACAGGATCACGGTGGGATAGAGAGATATGGTGAGACAGGAAGCCAGAGAGCAGGGAGGGGCACATCCTACTCTTTTATAACAACTCCCTGGGAAGAACTCACCAGGGTTCCACAAGAACTACCTTAATTCCTACCAAGGGCTTCTGAGGACTCTCAATGACCTAATCAACTCCCATTAGGCCCCACCTCTTAAAGGCCCCACCACCTCTTAACATCACTACACTGAGGACCAAACTTCCAACTCATGAACCTTTAGGGGGAACAAACCACATCCAAACCTTAGCACTGTGGTTCACTCAGTTGCAGGGGGTTGATGAGTCCTTCAACTTCTTTACCCTACAATACGTCAGGCACAGAGTAAGCAAGACATTCTGGGACCTACCCTCAGAGCTTATAGCCCAGCCAGCAGACCTGAAAATGTCTGCACCTTGCAGTTTCCAGAATGATAGAGAGGCTCCCTTGTTTAAGAAAAAAGGGTGGGGGGGAGGATTAAATCACATTTCTCCCAGGTAACCCTCTTCACCACCAGTTTAAGTACAGTAAACCCATTTTAAGAGTATCCCCCAGGAAGCATAAACTTTATTTCATTGCATCATATAATCCCCCATAATGGAAAACCAGTAATGAGGATGCCAGCCGCAGGTGCAGAAGGCGGTTTTACATCAATAGAACATTCAATTCTAATTAATCTCTTCACAGCCAACATAATTGAGTCTTCATGGGGACCACCGGACTCACCCCCACCCCCACTCACCGTTCCCTCTGACAGGCCCGTCTTCCCTGTGCTGTGCTGGAATTTGTCTGGAAACAAAGGGAAAAACAGGGCCGATACCATCGCTGGCGATGTGGGTTTGCAGTGGAGTCTCTTTATTTCCATCACGAAGTTATTACTGACATCCAAGGCCCTGAGCTGAGTCTCAAAGGCCTTCCCTTACTATGTAAATAGCATCTTGCTTTGTTATTTATTTCTTAGCTCTCCTCTTCCCTCCTCTGCCCCCAGGGTTTCTTTTTTTTCCTGAAGACATCACAAGGGTCACATCTCTCTTTGCTATCGCAGCGCTCTCCACTTTAGCAGCATAAGAAAGAATTATGAGCCAGGCGAGTGCCCATGCCCTGCGCACGGGTCTATGTGTTGTCGGCCTCCCCATCCTCCCAGGTGGAGGCGATAATTCATGCATGGGAGACAGCCAGTTTAAAAGCGATCCCTGTGAAGCTGCAAGAAAATGCACAGACTTCATAAACTCTCAATATTGCTTCATCTGATCTATTTCCTTCATTGCTTTCTTCCCCCGATGTTAAACTGTGATCATCCTCAGCATTGAGCAAAGTTGCGTCAGCCTAATGTTCAGACCAGCTCCCTTAATTAAAACGCTCCCTCCATGCGGATTTCCAACAGGCTTTCCTCCCAGCAAATGTTAAGTGCAGAAAAATAAAGCCAAAACCAGCCTTTATGCTGACTGTGAATAAGACATGCAGAGATGGGATGGGGGTGCTGATCACCAGCCAGGGGTTGACGTGGAAAGAGGAAGCCACGACATTGGAAGCAAAACTCAAAACCCCATAATCAGAATGAGTAGTTTGCCAGGGTGAGTGGTCTCCCATCTTATTTGGAGTCTGGGATTTGCTTTGGATGCCTTGGAAACTCTGCTTTTTCTATTGCTGGAGATAGATCTAGGTTTCTGTGCTGCCCAGGTGAAGTGGGAGCAGTACCCCATGAGGCAGTGAGCATCCCCAGGTATGGCTGTGAACACCGTCTGCTGTGGGGACAGCAGCCTAGGCCATCCTGCAGCCCATCACCCACACCACCACTGCATCCTTTTGCCATCTACCAAATCAAAGTCCTTACACAGGAATCCAGGGATGGGGCTTGGGCAGAAGATTGGGATTTATCAGCTGACCACCATGAAGGTCATTAATGGACCTTCATGTCATTAATGGACCTTCATGTCTTAGAAACTAGGGTCACATGCTTTGCTTTCATCTTTATGAGAATAAACAGGATGAAGAGCAGCAAGGTCCAGTGGAAAGCCCAGCAGAATTACAGTGATGCTGGGAATGGGGTTCAGATAGTCTCCTTGGTAGGATTTGATGTCAGAGGGACAAAGGGGTCTATGCTGGTGTTTTGGTCTCCCTGGGTGTTGCTTTTCATTGAGGACATCAAGGTGATCATGCTTCCCTTGTCAAACTCCCATTTTTTAAGCATATACCTCACTGTCCAAATTCCCCAAAATCTCTGTCAGTCTCCATTGACCTGTACCCCTCTCTGCCTCCCAGGGCTGTCTCATCTCTCCTCATTTGCTTGCTCTTTCCCTGTGAGTTTCTTACGAGCCCTCCTGCTGGGACAAGCAGATGTTCTGCTGGTGTGGGCCCTAAACTGGCTTCTCTCTCTCTTTTACAGTTCAATTCTCATTCTCTGGCTGCCTCTTGCTCTTCGACTGCTTTGTTGACTGATATATGAAGAGTTGAGAAGTCTTAATGGAAGCCCTGGGGATACTAGCGGGGCACTGGGTAGATGCTGACCTGGCAGTACTGTGGGTATGGATCACTGTCTCCTAGGCCCTCTTCCCAATCTCACTCCACACCCCTGAGGTCCAGCAAGCTCCACCAATAAGTTGATGGCCCCTGTGGTTTCAGACTTATAGAGGACTGAGCCAAAGAAGGTCACATCATGGAGCAAGATGGGGGAAGCTTGACCATAGAAGGAGAGAGTTGAGTTACCATCACTAATGAGGGAGATAAATGACTCTGAAGAATGGGGCCACAGCCCCTTGAGACCTGAAACCTTGAGTTTTTGTGGATCATTATTTATATTCCATGCAACAATCAATAACAAAAACAAAATCCACAAGACCTCCCCACTGCTTGGAAGTAGAGCAGAGGGTGTGGACATTCTTCTCCCGGATGAGACAGTAAGGAGCCGAGGCTGTCCTCAGGCCCAGTCATCAGGGAGCACCAATGTCAGACAGGGAACAGAGTGGTCCCTTCCTTACATGAACCCCATTAGGAGGAAAAATGAACCTTTATTCCTGGATTTACTCTGCTTTCTGTCCAAGGCCACAGGAGTTTAAGACCTAATGCTAATCTAACCATCATACCCCCACACAGCTCCCATCCTCTCCATTTGATGGTTCATAAGGATTTAATTGATCACCCTGTCCAGGTTCCATCTCCCTCCCTGTGATCCATCCTCCACTGTGCCTGAACTATGCTTCTCAAATATAACCTGACCACACCACTCTGATGCTCAGAAACCACCAATAACTGTCTATTACTTGCCAAATCAAAAGCACAATTCTCATTCTTGGTTTGAAGACCACCTTCTCCTTTCTTTGGACCATTTTCTAGACACGTGGCCAGCTTTACTTTGGCAAATGCCCATTTACACTGTTCCACAGTGACACCCAACCATTCCTTAATCCCCCCTCATACCTGTCATCTCCTGTCATCCAACACCTATTATTGTTCTGAGAGTCTTAGCCTGAGCAATAAGTCAAGAAAAAAGATATAGATATAATGATGTAAAAAGGGGAAAGAACCAAAAAATGAAAACCACCAGAACATCAACAATAACAAAAAAGAACTGAGATCCAGAGTTTCCCAACCTACAAATAGTAACTAGTTAAATATAAGGGGGAAAATATTCCATTCACCATAGCAACAAAAATATAAAATATCCAGGGATAAACCAAGAGAGATTTGTAGCACCTGAATAAAATAATATGTAAAACCATACTCTTGGATATAAAATAAGAGTTTAATAAATGAAGAGACATTTTATAGCATAGGAAGACTTGGTAATAAAAATATTTCAACACCCCCCAAATTAATCTATAAATGTAACTCCAATAAAGATCCCAGCAGGATTTAGGGAGAAGAACCTGATAAAATTCAATTGGAAGAATTCCAAATGTCCAAGATAAACAAAAACACTTTTTAAAAAAAAGAATAATAAAAGTGTATTTGCTTTACTAAATATTAAAACAGAATATAAGACTTGCTTATTGAAAATAGAAATGACAATTAAGACAATAGAGCAGAAAAGAGCCCCCCAATGGATCCTTTCATATATAGAAATGTGGAATTATTAACACTAATAATGGATATTAACTAAGAGTTTTCTATGTACCAGGCCTGATTCTAAATACTTTACACATATTAACCCATTTAACTCCTGAAAACAACCCTATAAGGCACGTTACTATTATTATCCCAAGTTTACAAATGAGGAGATGAAGGTACACAGATGTTAAATAATTTGTCCAAGGATACATACCATTATATTAATGAAGGTGGAAGGTAAAGTCATTGTAAGGATAATCCATATGTCATCAGGATAACTGGAAAAAATGAAGTTAGATTTCCTACCTCAAACCAGGTACCAAATTGAATCCCAGATATTGGAAAGATTTCAATGTAAGAAAAATCAAAATGGTAGTAGACATTCATAGCAGCACTATTCACAACAGCCCAAAGGTAGAAGCCATCCAAATAACCATCCAGCTGATGAACGGCTAAATAAAATGTGGTGTGTCCATACATGGGGATGTCATTCAGTCACAAAAAGGAGTGAAGTTCTGATACATGCCTCAACATGAATGAACCTTGAAAACATTTTGCCAAGTGAAAGAAGCTGGACCCAAGAATCCAGATGTTATATGATTCCATCTGCATGAAGCCTTCATGACAGGTGCAACTATAGAGACACAAAGCAGACTGGTGGCTGCCAGGGGCTACGGTGGGGTGGGAATCGACAGTGATTGCCTACCGAATACATACAGGTTTTTCTTTGGGGATGTTAGAAATATTTTGGAAGTAGAAAAAGGAGACATGAATATACTAAATGCCACTGATTTGTATACAAAGTGGCTCATTTTGTGCATGTGAGTTACCTAAAGAATGAGTGCTAGAAGACACTATAGGAGAGTGGTTTTAGCATCTTGGCATGGTTGATTGCAGTATTAATGGTATCCAAAGAGTCACAATTCCCTGTGCTTGTGTAGCTGTGTGATGTGGCTTTGGAGTTCCTTCCAGCAAGAGGTGGAATCCATTTCCCCACCATTGACCCTAGACTGGTCTCCTTACTTGCTTTGGTCAAAATAGTGCAAGGAAGTGACACTGTACTAGTTCTGGAACCTCCACCTTAAGAGACATTGCAACTTCTGCTTTACCTCCTGGACCCCACAGACTGCCATGCCCTGAAGAAGGTCCATCTGGCCTCTTGGAGCATGAGAGCCCCGTAGTAGAGAACCCTAAGGTCTCCAACTCAAAACCAGAACCAACTGCTAGTTTTATGTGTGATCCCAAGTGAGACCAGAATTAAAACACACAGCTGAGCTCTACCAAAACGCCCTCCAGATAATTATTTAAAACTTAGTATAGGGTTATTATTTGAAGCCACTATACTTTCCAGAGTGGATTGTTGGACAGCAATAGACAACTGAGGCATTTGAGTGGAGGAAGGCTTTTTTTGCCCAATGCAGTCTTAAAGAAAGAAAAAACAGAAATACGACAAATATGACAACATGAAAATGTGAAATTTTGGTTTAAGCAAAGAAAAATAATTCTAACAGCAATGCTCCTCCTGGGATTATATCAAAACTGCCTAAGGAGCTTTTCCATCACACACATGCTACCCTTGGCCCAAGGAAGCATTGCAGCCTGTCCAGGTTTAGAGTAAATACATGTTACATTAGAGGAAGGACTATAAGCAGGCTTGAGTTCCATGTCCTGGGTGTGTGTCCTTGAGCAAGTTCTCTCTCTGTGCCCAGGTCTGCAACTGTAAAACTGTGCAATATCAGTACCTACCTCAAAAGGTTGTTTTGTAAGGATTGGATAAGTTACTACACGGGAAGTGATCAGAACAATGACTGGCATATAGTAAATATTTAATAAATGTAGCTAATATGAGTGTGTTGAAAATTTTCCAGGTGGTTTTCAATTACCATCCATAAAACCAGAAAACAAAATTTGATTAGGAGTATATGTACAGGGAATCATTTGTAACACACTGTTAAAATGTTTGCTCATCTTGCCTTGCATGCACAAGGCGGTGGGTTCAATTCCCAGCATCGCCCCCCCCCAAAAAAAGGTTTGCTCATATATAATGAGCAAAAGGTTATTGTCCTTAACATATAAATAGCTCTTAATAAGAAGAGATGAAAAGACAAATGCAATCAATTCCAAAAGAAATGAGATGAAAAAAACATTCAGAGACATTCGACTTTAGTGGGCGCAGTGGTGCACACCTGTAATCCCAGCAACTCAGGAGGCTGGGGCATAAGAATTGCAAGTTCAAAGCCAGCCTGGGCAACTTAATGGGACCCTGCCTCAGAATGAATTTTTTTTTTTTTCAGTGCTGGGGATTGAACCCAGGGCCTTGTGCTTACACAGCAAGCACTCTACCAACTGGGCTATATCCCCAACCCTCAAAATGAAATTTTAAAAGGGCTGAGGATATAGCTCAGTGGTAGAGCATCTCCAGGTTCAATTCCCCCATCCTCCAAAAAGAAAGAAAGAAAGAGACATTCAACTTCAGTGATCATCAAAAACATATGTTAAAACTGTATGTTTCTGGTCTATCGTATTTGTAAAGAGCAAAACGGGATAATTACCACTGCTGGTGAGCTTGTGGGAAAATAGAAATTTTCATACCCTGCAAGGCAGAGTCTGAATCGTGACCATCTTTCTGAGACCAATGTGGCAATATGCACATACAATTGTAATGGGATCCATTTCTTAGAAATTGTCATAAAGAAATTATCAGATCCCAAACAATGTATGAAATCAAGATGTTTGTTAAACACTGTCTCTGAAGTCCCTTGTTAAGACAACTATGATCAGTTAATAGAGGGTCATGAAATGTAAGTCATTCTTAAGGGACAAAGCAAGTTGCAGAAAAAAGTGAGTATAGAAGGTCTATCTTTAGGCTCAGTGGCATCACTAACCACTGCCCTAGCTGGTTAGGAGGGGGTTGTTGGTGATGTGACAGTAGGAAGCCCAACAGGGCTGTACATCAGCCTCATCAAACCCGAAGCTGATTTCATCTCCATCTGTTTGATTACTGTATTTTATTTTTCAATTGGTTCAAAACTTGGTGGGAAGAGAATGGTATTGTTTATTGCACACCTCAAATGCCAACAAACCCCTCATCTTCTCTTGTTCATTCACAATAGGCCTGATTTGATGAGCCATTAAGCCCATCATTTAGCAACCAAAAACCTGGTTACCCTTTCTTTCCTCAAGGGCAGGAAGGGCTTAATATGCAAACCTTCCCATGAGGAGAAATGAGATATTTGCATTTTGTCTCTAATGGCACAAGAAAGAGAAAAAAAGATCGAATAGCGTGGAGTCTACTAAAGTGGGCTGAGCATTCATACAATGCTATCACAGATATGTGAAATTTATTATAAATACCAACAAAGTTTAAAATTTATTATGAATACAGAGGAAAAAAGACAAAGTAGAGGAGGGAGCAGGGAAAGTTGAGCAAATTATAAATATGGTGGTCTGAGCGGTGGGTAAGAATGATGCTTATGGTTTCAATTTTTATGGTTTTTCAGTAATTGACAGATATTTCTCTTGAAATAGAAAAAAATACTATTAGTTTTTTTTGTTCACCTTTTGGAGGTATCTTCTAGTTCAAAATAATCTCTAGTCCTAGCCCCTGATTTTGACGATATTGGGGAGTACCTAGCAGCCATCTTGTATGGTCTCTGCTCTCCACGCCCCCCCACCCCCTGTATGTACATTCTGGCCTAAGATGTTTAAACCAGGGATGGGCACCAACCTAAGCAGAGTCAACTGAGATCCCTTGACCAGGAATTTGGAATCAAGCTTAGTCAACATTTCCTGTGGCTAAACCAGTAACCTAAACACTGAGGAGAGGTGGGCAGATCTGTTTTCAACCATGTGGCAACAGGGGTGCAAGATCTGAGTCACAGACCTAATTAAGGCCTATCTGGATTTCAATTCATGGGTCTGAAAACTTAAAAAAAAAAATACGTGTCTTTGTTTATGCTTATTCCATTGGATGTATAACCAGAAGCCTATTAACAGAAATCAACTTTGGTACCAGAAGTGGGGTTATAAAGGGTACCTCCCCGTTGACTCTTGGGTCTAAAAGAAGGGGCCAACAGACAGTCAGGTTAGAGGAGACCCCTGTGATGAGATGGCTCAGGATTTCATAAGACGTGTATTGCCTGAAAAGAGAAAGTCTGACCAATAGGTCTTGTGATTCTGACAGGATATCCACAGCTCTGAGCTCAGGCTTGCACTGGGAGTGAACTATCACGCTGACAAATCCTCTCACAGAGATCCTCTGAAATGCTCCTCTCTGGGGTGTCCTCACAGGGTACTGAGTTAGGGAATCCTCCCACGTCCAGCAGAACTCTCCATGACCAACAGTTCTTTGCAGGCCACCAAAAAGCTGTGGAAGGTAAGAATCCACTGTCCTGTCCCCACCCTGCAGTTCTGTTCTAGAACGTTATTAATATGCCCCTTCTCCTAAATAAAATTCACTGCTGTCCATGGGGTGCATTGGGGAATATTTCATCAGAACTCAGTCTCCAGGTGGCTCCCTGAGAGCCAGGCACACATGAAGTGAAGTGGCCTACTCCTTCTAAGAAAGAGGTGAGCTCTATGAGGGAGTGGCTGGTAGGGGTAGGCAAAGATGGGTAGATTTTAGGTTCTTTCTCTTGGGAAAGTGTCCTATGATACAGGCTGGGGACAGTTGGACAGGCAAGAGAGGGGATCCTGTTAGCTTTGTACCCCTGATTCTTGGCATTTCAACACAGCCTGCCCTCCTGACCTTGAGCTCCAGGTTGACTACTGTACTCTTCAAAATGAGTGCCCCTTTATGAGTAAGTTAGTTTCAGTTGTGCACTTGAATTTTTTTAATTAACTTATGTTTTACTAAAAGGGTAATAATTGAACATGATTAAAAATTCAAATAGGTCAAAGGACATATTATGAAAAGGAGTTCTCCCTTCCACACCAGGTCCCTGCCCTCTCTCCTGAGGAGATCACTCTTAACAGTTTTGTTCTTTTTTTTTTTGGAACCAAGTATTGAACTCAGGGGCACTCGGCCACTGAGCCACATCCCCAGCCCTATTTTGTATTTAATTTAGAGACAGGGTCTCACTGAGTTGCTTAGGGCCTCGCTAAGTTGCTGAGGCTGGCTTTGAACTTGTGATCCTCCTGCCTCAGCCTCCCAAGTCACTGGGATTACAGGCGTGCACCACTGCGCCCGGCTTCTTCACAGTTTTTATAAAACCTTTGAGAGGCTGTCTGTGCACATACAAGCCCTTGTATGTATTTTTTAAAAACAAATAAGAGCTTATTATACACACTGTTTTGCCCTTTGTTTTCCTTTTTACTTAATAATATCTTGGAGATCATTTTATGTACTAATTTATTTTTAATTTAAAAACCACATAAATAAATGGCTCTGTGATAATTAACTGTTTATGAAAAATATTAAATAGGTTTCCTTTCCTATATCATGTACCAAAACAAATTCCAAGTAGTGGATTAATGACTTAATTATAACAAATCAAGTCCTCAAAAATAATGTAAGAAAGTGTGGGTGTGTCGTCCTCACATGGCAGAAACTTGGGTGGGAGAAAGTCCTTCCAGGCCCAACATAAACATGGAAGCTCCAATCCAAGGCTCCTGGGCTTGAGTATGTGTATGCTGGTGCTGTCTGGACTCTCTTTCTTTCTTTCTTTCTTTCTTTCTTTCTTTCTTTCTTTCTTTCTTTCTTTCTTCCTTCCTTCCTTCTTCTTTCTTTCTTTTCCTGTCTTGTTAAGAAAAGTATCTTAGGTGGGATCCCCCAGAACAGAGCATAAGATGAACATCCACAGGAAGGGGATTTACAAAGGAAGTGTTCCTAGGGGTAAGGGCTAAGGGAGAGATGTGCAGTGTGGGGAGAGTAAAGAAGTCAAGCAAGATTAGAATTCCAAGCAAAAATCCAGCTGTGCCTAGTTTGAGAGAAAGGAGCTGAGCTTTCACACTATTGCACCTTGTCAAACTTTGACTAAGGCTGCCCAGGGTGACCCAAACTCCCAGCATACTCTGTTCTCTGTGCCTGTAGGTAGAGGCACAGAGAACACAGGTAGAGCAGCTCCCTATCCAGGAGAGTACTCTAAGGAGTTGCAGGTGCAGCATAGGATTCAGGGCACGTGCGCCTGGCATGGCACAGGGAACCAGAGAGGTCCCCAGAAGCAGCAGCCACAGTGTCCATTCCAGAGAGAGTTTTCTACAAAGGTCATGAGCTAGAAGGCCTGTGGGGGTCAGACCCATAAGAACTTCCAACTCTTGAGTTGGCAGCAAAATTTCCAAGAGGATCAGGTCACAAGCCCCTCACATCCACGGTCACTTAGCTCCAGGGCCCAAAGGCATCTCAGGCTGAGTTCCCTGGATACAGACTGAGTTGGAGCAGGTTTATGCTAATGGCTCTCAGGAGAGACCCCCATAAGGAAGCAAGGAGGGCAAGAATGGGCAGAGAGAGAGGGAGGCTGACCCATCACAGTTAAAACCCTAGCCTCAGCCAGTCCCATGGGGAACTCCAACTTCAGAGTTGCCCCCAAATTGAGGCAAGAGGCAAGGCTTTGTACACCCACATCGGGCAGTCATTGGATGTGACACTATCTTACAGAGGGCATAACCGTGGGGACAGCACTCCCTGACTGCCAAGATAATTCTCAGTGAAGAATGCAGCCCCAGAGACAATAGTGTCCACCCTGGAGAGGAGGCACTGCAACCAGGGGCCTGTCTCCACAGAGCTCTGCTATAGGAGGGAGAAGTGGTTTGACAGGGTGGTCAGCATGCTGAACAAGGCGGGTTTTAGAGTTTGATCTGCACCTTCCTGGACTGGGAAGGCTGTGGGCAACTTTAACCCCTCCAGAAAGGACCCCCTAAGCAAGAGGGCCTGTCTGGGAATATGCCACAGTCCTCTTACAGATCTTATATCAGAAGAGCGAAGAGAGTGTCCAGCAATGGCAGGGACTGGCTGGGCTTAGAGAGGAACAGGAACCTTGAGGTTTGGGAGACTTGTATCTGGGGTCTGTAGTTCCCCATTCCCAACCCAATCACCTCCTCTGCTGTTGCTTTTTAAGAAATTATCCAGAGAAGAAGTGGCAGAGGTGTTTAGGCATGTCAGAAACCATAGGTCCATGGGAGACTGCTGGAGGCACAGCCCACTTTATAAGGGAGAAGACTGAGGCTCCAGCTGAAGGGTGTCCTGGGAGTCCAAGGAGGCAGTGATGAGAAACAGCACCTCTGTATACCCTGCAGGCCATTGCAGGACAGGGTGAGGCTGTTCAGGGAGGGGCTTGGACGCCTGCACACCTCAGGGCCCAGCAGGAGCAACACAGAGCCAGCCGAGGGGTGGGTTGGGCAGTGAGGGCAACCTGTGCTGGACCAGAGCCCAGATCTCAGGAGGACTTGGCTTTGGGTCCGGTTGCCAGGATACGGCACGGCAATGCCTAAGCATCCCTGGAAAGCCCGCTTTCCTGAAACACCCCCAATCAGAGCTGGAGCGGAAGGGCTAAGCTTCATTATGGGCTGAGCAGAAGGTTCTTCACAAATTGTCCTCAGCAAGCTCGACAGACAGGGATGTGTGGGCAGCCTAGCCCCACCAGATATGGGGAGGGTCCAGAGCCTGCTGCTGGGGGAGAAGGGCTTGTGCACCTCCTGAGATTAGGGGCAGCTGGGCTCCTTGTTAGGGAGGCCCTCGCTGTTCTCCCAGAACCACCCTCCAGGACACAGTTCCCTCACCCTGACCAGATACCACTCTCCCCAGCAACCCTCTCAGCCCCTGGAGAGCCAGTGTTGGGAGCTAACATTATGGATTACACCCCAAACCAGGAAGGACAACTAACAACTCAGGACGAAGCTCTGTTTACACTGGTATTGATCTTGGCCCTGCAGTGACTCCGAGGCTGGCAAGAACCAGACTTCTTTGCAGAAGATGAGAGACTGGTAGATGCTAACAGTTTCAATGGACATAGAACATGTCCTGAGGATGGGGTGTCTCCCCACTCCCCCACCCTGCTCTTCCGGAGTGGCTGCTGAGAAAGTCATGGCTGAGGCTGAAGCCCAGGTCCCAAATACAAAGGTCTTCACTGGAGGACTTGGGATTCTCAGATGGGGTTTTCTGGGAAATGAGAGAGTATACCCTATTGCATGCAACTCAGGAGAGTCTCAATTATGCAGCCCAGGCATGCCAGGGCAGTGCCCTGCTTCCCAGGAAGGTGGACAGGGAAAATGATGCCTGTTTTCTCATGATGGCTGCAGATGGCACACTCCAGGGGTGCCTCTGAGATGCAGGTGTGTTGGGCTTTGTCACTTCACCCTTTGTCAATCCTGGCTCCCCTTTGCATGGCCTGTGACAACTCTTCTAGAAGAGAGTCCTGGTAAGGTGGGCAGTTGGAAGAGGAGTCTTCCTAATATTTCCAGTGTCTCTAAGAGCTTTGCTAAGGAACTGGGGAAGGTGGAGATTTTCTCTGCCTGGTCAGGTGAGTCAGGTAGGCTCTCAAGAAGGCAGAAGCCCTGAAGTGGAGCCTGCAGAGAATGGCCCCAGAGACAAGGAAGCACATGGTGGTGGGCCAGGAGATAGAGGACAGGACTACCAGGGGAAAAGTGCTACTGCCAAGGTGCTTTGACTTTTGTCCCTTTTAATTATCTTGGACATTGTCCCTGGAGTACTAAGAGAAGGGCCATGTGTCCACACTTGGGGTGGTGGGGCCAGTGGCCATTTGGATGGTTCTCAACTCTGCTCAACCCTGAACACTGCTCTCATCTCCGGGATGAGGTTTGTCCTCATCATGGAAGCTGGACATTTCCCCTGCACCCTCCACTGACTTCTCTTTGCAGCCTATGGGGCACCACCAAGATCACTTCAATATGAATCATGCGGCTCGAAGGTGAGGGGCTGCCAGGAGCCTGGATCCCTTTCCTAGGAAGCTGTCTGTCCATAGGAAGCCCTGCAGCTCTACCCACAGAAGAAGAGAGATCTGAGGCTCCAATCTCAGGCCAACAAGCTGGACATCAAGATATCTGTGGAACATCTGTGCAGACTAAATCCCCCCACAAAGAGGGATTAGGCCTGAGGTGCCCATCCAGGCTGGGTCGAATGCTGTGGGGGAGATGGAAGAAAAGGCAAATGCAGAGCTCCCTATAAGCTAAAGCTAGGAGAACGCAACAGGGACAAACTGGGGTCCTGTGCCAACATGGGAAAGGGACAGGAACCCTCCCCAGGGGGCAGCGAATGGACTCCGTGCTCTTTCTCAACTATTCTGTGTGAGATTCAATGCCTTACACCTCAAATCATTGAGCACAGGCTCCTACCAGGAACCTACCAAGCGAGTTCGTTGAGATGGCTGGCGTTCAAGGTGAGGCATCATGCATCGCTCACTCACCTGCCATTCTGCTAGGATGTACGATGGCCAGCCACGTTGCACAGCTCCCCCGCCAGCCACGCAGAGCATGGGGGTCACCAGGTATCAGGAGAGAGCTCTGTTGTCGTCACATCCTTGCACTGCTGTGTGGTTCTCATAGTGTGCACTTGCTGTGATTCTTGTGCCCCTCACTACTGGGAGAGAATAATGTGGAATAGAGGAAAAAACCACTATGTAAAACCACTATGCTTTTCAGGGAGATGGAGCAAAATTCAGGGTCTCTGCTGTTCTCAGAGGGTCTGCTTTTTATTCTGCCCCCATTGACCTTCTGTGTGTGTGTGTGTGTGTGTTGCACACATGCGTGCTGGGCACTCCTGGAATCATCTGCCTTTGGCACAGAGTAGAAGGCAGAGGACCCTGACAGAAGGTGGGAGCCCAGGTGTGGTGTGGAAGAGAGGGATAAGGAGCCCTCTGCAGAGGCCGATAACTCTCTCTTTTCTTAGTTGACTTGGAGAGGCTGGGGAAGGTGGACCGTGATCAGTAAATCACACAGGCATGATACAGTGCAGGGGACAGGAATTCAGCAGAGGCAGCTGCCGAGCCAACAGTGCCATGAGAATATAATTCATCCCCCTCCCCCTTGGGTCAGGTTTGCAGACTCTCAGGCGAGTTATGGGACTTTCTGCTGAATGTGAAATATTATCTAGATCGTAAGGGGCATCTGGGTTATATTTGTTAGGTTTTAATATTGCTTTGTCTAATTTTTCAATGTTGTTATCAAAGCAATGCTTGCACATGGTTCAAAGTCAGTCACCCAAAGATTGACCATAGGGAACAATAGTTCTGCTTCCATACACCCCAATCTTGCTCCCAAAGATAATGTTCTTTGGACTCCTGTTGTTCAGGTAGACTGAGCCTTCTAAATTTCTTATCTTTCTGGCCTCCTGGGAGGCTGAATGAGCAATGCGATCATCTTCTCCTGGGGCAGCCTCTTCAAACAGTGTCTGGGGTCCTTCTTTCAGGGACAGCCCAGTTATTCCAGGAAGAACCTATTGATATTCTTAGCCAGGGGTTGTGTGGTGTGTTTGTGTGTGTGTGACCTGGAAGTATGTGTGTAAGGGTGTGGAATAAGGATGTCTGAGTGTAATGTGTGTAAGTTTGGTTTTGGTGGTGTATATGGTGTGTGTGTGCATGGTGTGTAGTATATGTACAGTGTGAGTATATAGTGTGTGTATGGTGTGATGTGTACATATGGATGTGGTGTGTATATGGTCTGTGTATGGCATGTATGTATGGTGTGAGGTGTGTGTGTGGAGGTGTGTTGCATGCATATGGGTGTGATGTATGTATGTTGTGGGGTATGTGGTATTTGTGTTTGTATGGATATGGTGTGTGCATGCTGTGGGTGGGTGTGTATGTGTATGAGTGTGGCATGTGCATATGGATGTGGTGTGTTTATGGTATGCATATGGTGTGTATGTGTGTGTGTGTGTGTGTGTAGTGTGTAGGTATGTGGGGGCAGTATTGCACATGGGTGTGATGTGTGTATGGTGTGAGTGTGTGTGGTGTATATATGTGTGCATATGAGTGTGGTGTATGTATATAGACCTCTGAGTGTAGCAGGCATAGGTATGTGGTGTGATGGTGGAAATTCTAGCATCCTCACTTTTCCCCAGGCCTCTGCTCTAACTGATGCCCCACAGTTCAACACTTTGGTTCAATTTCCCAACAAAATGAACCTCCAGCCTCTCAGTTTTCAGCTCTACAGTCAGGAGAGAGAATCTGGGGCACCAGAAGCTCTATGTACAGTTTTAACCAATTTCCTACTTAAAAATTTTTTGGTTAAATACACATAAACAGAATTTCAATTCTTTTTAGGTCTGCAATTCGGTGGCATTAAGTACACTCACAATGTTGTATAACCATCATTTCTAGTTCCAGAAATTTTTCATCATCACAAACAGAAACTCTGTACCCATTACGCAGTAACATCCCACACCCTCCTGCCTCCAGTTCCTGAGAACCCCTAATCTATTTTCTGCCTCTATAAATTTACCTATTCTAGACATTTCATAAACATCAAATTATACTAGATTTTTCTTTTTGTATCTGGTGTATTTACTAAGCTTCATGTGGTCAAGCTTCATTCATGTTGCAGCTTGTGTTAGAATTTTAGTCTGTTCTCTGCCTGAATAACAGTCCATTATATGTATATATCATATTCATTTATTCATTAATCTAATGATGGAATTTGGGTTGTTTCTACCTTTTGGGCTAATGTGAATAATGCTGAATAATGCTTGTATACCAATAAGTATTGGTATACAAGTATCTGTTTTTAAATTGATACTTCAAGTTGAAAATTTGAATTTGAGTTTGTTGTTATTGTTGATTTATAGGAGTTCTTTATATATTCTGGATACTTATCCCTTATCAGATATATGTTTTGCAAATATTTATTTCCATTCTCTGGGTTGTTTTTCACTCTCTTGATAGTGTCCCTAGATGCAAGTTTTTTTAAGTTTGGTAAAGTTCAATTTAGCCATTCCTTCTTTTACGATCTGTATATTTAGTGTCATACTTAAGGAGTTATTTCTAATCCAAGATCATGAAGTTTTTGACATGTTTGCTTCTAAGACTTTTATGGTTTTAGTTCTTAAATTTAGGGATTTGATCCATTTTAATTTTTGTATAGTGCAAGGTAAGGGTCTAAATTCATTCTCTCTCATATGGATATCCAATTTTCCCAGAAACCATTTGTTGAAAAGGAATTCTTTAGTAGTTCTCGGTTACTGAGCGTTGACTTTTGCCAAATGCTTTTTTCGACATCAGTTGAGATGATCATGTGTTTTTTTTTTTTACTTTCATTTTATTAATGTGGTGTATTGTATTGATTGATTCTTTTATATGTCAAACCATCCTTACATTTTGAGAAGAAATCTTGCTTGGTTATAATGAGAATCCTTTTTAATATGCTGCTGAATTCAGCTTGCTAGTATTTTGTGGATAATTTTTGCATCTCTATTCATAAGGCATATTAGTCTACAGTTTTCTTGTCATGTCTATATGTGCCTTTTTATTTCTGTAAAATCTATAGTAAATCTACCATTTAGTTATTTGTTTTCTGTATATCTTATATGTTTGTTATTCCTCAATGTCCCCATTTCTACTTTTTTTTTTGGATTTAGTTAATTTTTTGAAGTGTACCATTTGACCCCCTTTTGTTTTCCTTTTCTGGATGTATTTTAGTTGTCCTTTTAGTAGTTACCTTTGGGATTATAATTAACATTCTAAACTTATAATAATCTAATTTGAATAATGCTATCTTATTTTCAACAGAATAAAAACTCTGCTCTTATACATCTCCATCCCTCTTTACATTATTTTTATCATTAATTATATTTTCATACATTACATGCCTATTAACAGATTTTAAAATATTATTTCATGCAACTGTCTTTGAACTCTTATAAAAAGGGGGGGATTATAAACCAAGCCAAAAAACAAAACATAATCAAAACAAGATATAAATCAAGGTAAGATACTATATGCTTTTATATTTATCTATGTAGTTACCTTTAGCATTGTTATTTCTTCTTATGGTTTCAAGTGTTCTGTCTAATAAATTTTTATCTCACCCTGAAGGTCTCTCTTTAGTATTGTTCTGAGGAATGTCTTTTGGTGATGATTTCCCTTGGCTTCTGATTATCTGGAAAGAACTTTATTTCCCCCTATTCTTGAGGCATAGTTTTGCCACATGTAGAATTTTTGTTCATGTTTTCCTTTTCGAGCTTTGATACATCATCTCACTGCTTTCTTGCCTTCATGGTTTCTGATGAGTCATTGGTTGTTAATTTTATTGTGGGTCCCTTGTACATAATGAGTTGCATCTCTCTTGCTGCTTTCAAAATTCTCTTTACGTTTTTGAGTTTCAACTATTTTGAGTATGTCTCAGGTGGATTGCTGAGTTTATCCTGCTTGAGGTTCCTTGAGCTTCCTGGTTGTTTATGTCTCCCACCAAACTTGGAAAGTTTTCAACCATTATTTCTTCAAACACTATTTCTGTTCCTCTCCCTCTCTTCTTCTGTAATTTCTACAATGCATATGTGATATATTTGATGATATCCCCTAAGTCCTTCAGGCTGTATTTATTTTGTTTCTTTCTCTTTTCTTTCTATTTCTCTGACCTGGTAATTTTAATAGTCTCATCTTCAAGTTCATTGATCCTTTCTTATGCCCGCTCTAAACTCTCTCTCTCTCTCTCTCTCTCTCTCTCTCTCTCTCTCTCTCTCTCACTTTCTTTTTCTTTTCCTGTAAACAGACCAAATTTTCCTGTTTCTATGTAACTTTTATAATTTTTTGTTTGTTTTAAATACGGGACATTCTGAGCATCATATAGTGGCGATTCTGGAACAGTAATTCTTCTACTCCTCGGGGATTACAGATTTTTCTAATTGAGAGCTGGGGTCATCCACAGGTAACTTTCAAACTCTATCTGCAAAGTGTGTAATCCTTATCAGTGTGATCACTGAAGTTCCTCTTCCATTGTCTCTATGGTCAGTTGGTGACTTGTCAAAGATTCTCCTTAAAGAGTAGGTGTGTGTTGCAGGGGAGGGTAGGCAGGAAGTGCAGTTTCTTTAAATTCCCTCACTGTAGGGAAGCTGGTTTTACACTTGGGATTTGAGATGTCCGATAGCCTCTAGACCAGTTCCTCAGGGATCAAAGTGAGTGATTGGCAATCAAAAGACACAACTCTGATTTTTGGAGGGCAAGATCTTGATTGTCCATCCTGGCAACAGCAAATTAAACCAGAAATACAGGCCACCATCTTAGTGGTGTCTGCCTAAGAGTCAGTGGACAAGGGCTAGTAGCCACTATGCAAGCATGGGAATTTCTCAAAATTTACCAGCTTCTTCATCACGCTGCTCCCTGGACACTGCAAGTGTTCAACTAGATTGCAGAATTCCAAAGTCATAGCTCTTGCCACTCAGTGGTTGTTTGGGTGGACAGACTGATTCCTAAAGCTTTCAACACTGCCATCTTCTGTGACATCACCTGATTTCCCTGTTTTTAATCCTACTAACCCCACTCCCAGCTCCAGCTTCCAGGACCTGGCCCCTCTATTACTGATGGGGACCCTGTGGTCAATGTGCTCATGTCTCGGATTTCCCTCTCAAGCACCTCAGCTGTCACTTTCTCTGCTCTGCTCAGTCAATTTGCCCTCCTCCCTCTACATCTGTCTTCCAAAATTCATTGAATTTTCTCATTGCTATCATCTCTTCATCTACCTTGGCCTTCTTAGTTTATACCTCTTTAAATTGCTTCACTTTGATGGTGGTAAGACAGGGTGGTGGTGTCTGAGACCAAGCTACTGATCTTTAACAGGAACAGCAGGTTTTGCTACCGTCCAACATTTTGTTTTAGGGCAAGGCAGCCCAGTCATTTTGTTCCTCTGTTATGTGTGATTTTTTTTTTTTTCTTTCTGGTGTGTCCAGAAGTTTGCAGGTTTTTGCCCACCAGTGTATCCAAGTCATGGCAAGAGGGTCAGCCCTGGGCCTCATTTATGTGAGGTTGAGTCAGGTTGGGGATTTTCTGGGACTTCCAGGAGTATTACAGGAAAAGAAATTGAGTCCCAAACAGGCCAGAATCCAGACCTGCAGAATTCCAGAGAAGCCTGTCATTGCAGATTCGTTCTGAGTTCCAAGCACCTTGAACAGGTTGCCTGAATACCAGGCACCTATGATGTGGGAAGGTATCTGAGCCATCTGGGTCCAGAAGGAGTGGATGAGTTTCTTCTCCATCTAATTACAAACGGGTGTCAATAACCCTTCCAGACCAAGGGAAGGCATCTCTTTTCCTGTTCTTTGGTGTTTAATATTGAGTTTCAGCCCTGCTCATGATCACAGCTGCTGCCAAAGGACCTACAGGAAAATCCATTTTTATTGAAGCTGAAAAGGTCAGTTTTCTTGGACGTCTCCATGGTGAAAATAATAAATGCAGCACATTCATACCCTTATGACATTTAGGCTCTCCAGCTGGAGTGACCCTTGGGAAAAGCCATCTGAGATTTTAATTATGTTTCTTGTACTTCCAGATCACAGTTTCTGCAGAAGAGATTGGTTGGCAGGCTACTTTCCTCCCTGGGTTGCTAAATAGATATGTGGTCAGGGAATTGGCCACCCCACCAGGTTGCACCTGGCTTAACCTGAAGAGCTTTAGGTGAGCCCACTGACTTAGAGAAGAGCAGGTTACCTATTTGGTCTCAAATGTGGCCCAACAATAATGTGACTTGTGCTGTTCAGGGTTTGTCCCATGATTGAACTGAACTTGCAGAAGGACATGTCTCTCCATGCTGCCTATCCAAATCCCCCCTACAGACAGGGACACCTGCTTGGAAAGCCTGACAGCTGAGACTCAGCTCATAGGCATTGCCAATGTCTGCTCCCTGAGAACTTGCCTGCTACGTGGGACAGCCCGGAACCCAAGGAGGAGGAGCCTGTTGAAGTACAAGAGCATTTCATCTGTCATTGAGTGATGATGGGATGAGAACAGGTGCAGAGAGAGGAGATGGCGAAGGCAGAGAAAGATGCTGAAAGAGCAGGCAGAGGCCATTCTAAGGAGGACAGGATGGTAGAGGGTCCAGAGAGAGATTCCAAGGCCAGCCTCATAACTTATGTCTTTGTAGGTATTCATTCTTCATTAACCTAAAGAGATCAGATAATTTCACTAGCTAAATTTTGATGTTTGTCTAAATCCATTTTGAATTGCTAAACAGAATAACAGATACTGGGCAATTTATGAAGAATAGGAGTTTATTTGGCTCATGGTTCTGAAGGCTGGGAAGTCCAAGAGTGTGGTGCTGACATCTGTGTGGCGTCTGGTCAGAGTCTTCTTGCTGAGTCTTCTTGCTGCATTATAACATGGCATTGGGCATTCCGTGGCAAGATAGAGCAAGCATGTCCTTATAAAGTCACCAATGCCATCATGAAGGCCTCAATCTCATGACCTTTTCTAAGCTTACTTACCTCCCAAAGGCTCCAAATGCCTCTAACATATGAGTTTGTGCCGGGGTCCAACTCTAGCACAAAGGGTCGTGGTGCTCTCTGGTGAGTGGGATGGCGTCAGCGAGGTGGAGAACAAAGCAACACAGACTCAGTGATCTGAGGCTAAGTTCTGTTCTAACTTTATTTTTTCCACACACCATTATTATATGTTAGCGTCTAGCTTGAATACAATATCTTGAGGCCACACAAATGGAAACTAATGCAAACAACAAGCCAATAGGCAAAACATATCAGCAGATTAAATATTATCAACTCTTCATAATATTTTTAAGTATTCTTCTATATAATCTTAAACTAATTCCACTTTCTTTATTACTGGGAACATCGTGCACAGAAGCCATTTCTATGAACAACATATAAGCTTATACTATGTGATTAATAACTAGATTAAAAGGAAAAATAGGGAGTTTCTTTCTGAGCCTTTTCTGGATCATTGAATAACTGAGCTGCTTTAGGCCAATTAGGAGCGGTACACCTCCTACTTTTGCCCAGTAAGCATTAGCCTGTCCTGCCCAAGAAAGCTGTTCAGA
>JAJEJO010051396.1:67116-82887 GCA_020662805.1 Glaucomys volans
TACATATTTTAAATATTCTAAAAAGGGGAGATGAGGCTTCCATGTACATTTTTCATTATAATATACTTGTTGCCAACCAAGGTGTATTCTGCCAGTGGAAGATAAAGGGGGTCTAAATCTAAGGGACCAGATACTGGTTTCCTAGGAGGATACCACAATTTTCCATTAACCAAATAAGCATTATCAAATGATGTCTGAATTGTTGGGACTATTTTTCTAGCCTTAACAACTTTGTTTGTGACTTGTTTGTCTGAAGTTAAGGTGGGAACAATGTGTTTTTCTGCCCTAGGTCATCTGGGAGTAGTCACCATCCGTAGTGCCATTTAGCATAAGTTGCTGGAAATGAGCATAGCATTCTTTCCAGGTTATGCTTTTATCACCCCAGAACAAGGGCCTTTCTTGGTTATATCCAGTATGATTAGCAGTTTGATTCTCGTGTTCTAAATCCCCTAAGATCCTAGAATTCCCAGAAATCCAATATAATATTATTCCCAAGCATAGGCAAATTAAACAAGACAACAGGACACAGCGGCCCCAATTCCCAGGAAGATGAGACCTTGCAAACATCTTACTCAGTGGAATCTTTGTCAAGCACTGAGGGGAATTGAAGCGGGCCCAGCAAGTTTGGGATTAAATATCCCCGCGTGAGCCGGTCGTGGTGATGCACGCCTGTAATCCCAGCAACTCAGGAGGCAAAGGCAGGAGGATCGCAGGTTCAAAGCCAGCCTCAGCACAGGCGAGGCGCTAAGCAACTCAGTGAGACCCTGTCTCTAAATAAAAATACTAAATAGGGCTGGGGATGTGGCTCAGTGGCCAAGTTCCCCTTAGTTCAATCCCTGGTTCCAAAATAAATAAATAAATAAATAAATATCCCCGCATGAACTTGGGAGACACATTCAAACCATAATAATGTTTATTAGTTTTACCTATAAAGTTTTTAAACTTTTACAGCAAAACTTTTCAGCCTGTAGATCTAGATCTATCTTTGGTTCAGTATATTTTTCTTCTATTTATTTTTTAATTTTTTTCCTGTTAGTTATATACTTCATTAATATCCCTTATCCTTTCTGGACTTCCAATGTCTTTTCTTCAAATGTTTTGCCCTCTCTTCTAACTTCTTCTGTCCCTTTTGACACATTCTGAAAATTGCTTTCAAACTCATAATCCAAGTGGCTGAATCAATTGTCCACAGGGCTTCTCTGGATTTTCACCGTCACCAATACCTTTTAAAATTTTGCTGATTATATCCTCAGATGTAGGTGCAGAGAGAGGAGATGGAGATCCAATTTCCAACCCCATTTTGGCCACAGCCTGCTTTCATGTCTTGGTTTTGCATCATTATTTTTGTTTAAAAAACAAAACAAAACAAAACCTTTTTATCTGATTCCTAGAGTAAATGTTTTGGGAATTATCTTTTTTAATCTTTCCTTATAAAATATAGTTTCCTGTCCTGTCTTCCTTTTCTCCAGATACTGTGTGGCTGAGATCCCCCTCATACCCAGATTCCTGCCTGTCAAGGTGTGTACACCCATCCCATTGTGTGGGTGAGGTGCAACCCTCTTATTCAGGAAGGAGTCTCCTGAGGGCAGACTGAGCCCAACACAGTGGTGAAGGGACAGTCAGAACCCTGACCACAGAATTCTACCTGCTGAGAATACTGGGTTTCCCCAGCCAACAACCTTCTCGAGAGTGATGGTCCCTGAGGCCAAATGTGCTTATACACAGCCTACTCTTCTCTCTAGCTCATCTCTGAAAGGTAGAGGGTTCCATCAAGGAGCTTCTCCACACAAGGAAATACCCAGACCAGGGAAATCTTCTAGCTCCCCAGAGCCTCTTCTTGGTACAGTTAAGACTGTGCTTGTGGCCCTGGGGCTGGGGTTTCTGAAGACCCTGTAGACATGCTGGGCACTGTCTGCACTGCCCCGAGGGCTGTGCCCACCACCTGCCTGGCCCTGGTCAGGCTCTGGAGTGTGTGACATTGCACCAACATTTCCTTTAGTGGCTTTCCTGACACCCCACAGCCTCCCCAGGCTATGGGTCTGCTTCAACCACCTACCACGCTCTGGTCTCAGCTGCCCAACACCTGGCAGAAACTTCTGGATGGTTGCAAAATGTGGCCAGAGGCTTGTGTTTCAGTAGGACTTTTTGAGTTTTTGTTTTCCTTCCCTACCACATTCTTCTCATTTCAGAGAGGAGATCTGAGATCTTTTCCTTACACCACCAGCTTCCTTTACACTCCTGCCTATTAAGCTACACACTACATCAGTGTGACCAGGCCCCCTGAATACTTTTTACACACACAACTGTGACTAAAGAATTTGGTATTTTTTCCCACTGAAATGTTAATAAGGGCCAAAAATACTTTGTGGGTTGATAAAATCGATGGTGTGTCTCTCAGGAATTTGAAGAGAAAGCTTAGATTCATCTGAAGATGGAGAAAATAATAGCACCTACCTTAGATTCTATGAGTAAAGTTAATTGAGACAACCAACATCCACCAACCCTTTAGATCAATACCTGGCACAGGGAGGAGATCAGTATGTGATGCGTAGGCATTATTTACTATATTAAAATGATCACTTTTCTTCCTGTTGCAACTCGACCTCTCTGGCTAAATTGCTATGCTGTGGTTAAATCCCACTCTGTATTTACAGTGATCCACACAGCAAGTCTCTAAAATACAAAAGGCCTAAGGTTGGGATTATCCTCTTACCTCCAATTCAAAGCCTTAAGAACTCGTACTAAAGAACGTGGGTGGATAAGCAAACCACCTTCAAGGCAGAAAAGGAGACCAGTGTGCTCTTTGGGTTTATCCTATAAAACTAATCTGGCCCCAAACTCTTCTTAATAAGTAGAAGGTGTGCATAAGTGTGCTTGTGTATACAGTCACGTGCTCCACAATGACATTCGTCAACAAGCTGACCCCTTATGTGATGGCGGGCCCATAATGTTATAATGGAATTGAAGAATTTCTATCACCTTTGTGATAGCGTAGCTGTTGTAACAATTTGCAATTTGCACAATGCATTATGCACCTGTGTGTGGTGATGCTGGCGTAAACAAACTCACTACACTGTCATAGAAAACTATAGCAGGTACAAATATCAACAGTTTATAATATTTGATAATGATAACACGTGACAATGTTACTGTTCTACAGATTTATGGGTTCGGGTTGTTTTTTGTTTGTTTGTTTTGTTTTGTTTTGTTTTGTTTGAGATAGGAAGTCTATGTTGCTCAAGCTGGTCTGAAACCCCTGGGTTCATCCTTCACCCTGCCTCAGCCTCCTGAGTATATGGGACTACAGGTGCGCCCCTCTGTACCCAACAGTGACCTGCACTTATACTTTTTATCATTATTTTAGAGCAAACTCCTTCAACTTCTTTTTTTTAAATAAGAGTTTGATGCAAAGAAGTACGTCTTGTTATGCCAGCAGCAGCTTCATACACCTCTTGATTGCATTGAGAGACCATGTGGAGTGATTGACCTGGACCATCTGGGTTTGTGTGTTTGTATGATGGAATTGCCAAATAATATACTTCTCAGAACACATTCCCATCTTTAAGTGGCATGCGTCTGTATACATACACACTCTGTGTACATACACGTAAATATGTATATGTATATATATGTACATGTGCATATATACTGAGGAGTGACTGTAGAGGGAATAGTGCACCTAATTTTGTACACTTTACAATGGGATTCTTCTTTGGGCTGCAGATTCAGGTCCTTCTTGGCCTCAGGTCTCTGAATGCTGGAATGCTACCTCATAGCCCACAGCTCACCCACACATTGGTGCATTTTCCAAAAATTCCAAATAAGGGATTTTCTTTTTCTTTCAGAGGACAATTGGCAAACAGTGATGACTGTAAATGGGACTCTGGTCTGGGGCTGTGACGAAAAGAAATCTTGCGTGTTTTCCAGCATCACAACTGCCTAGTGTCTGTGTCAGGGATGGTTCCCTATCTCTGGACTCTTGACTGGATGGCCTCAGTACCCCAAGCTCCCTGACAGTCCCTACTCTCAGGCTAGAGAGGAGAAAAGAAGGGCTGCTTGGAGGAGTTGGCACTGTGGTTGCAATTGACCTTGGTGCTGAGGGGCCACAGGCAGCTCTACAACCTCGCTGAGCTTTGGTTTGCTGGCCTGCGAAATGGGTGCATAATAGCAGTCCCAATAAAGAAGGCGTCTGTGGGGGAAGGGCCATGCAGATGAACCAGCTTTATTATTGCTGCCATCAGTGACCTCTCTGTTCCCTCCGGCACAGCTGCTCGCCAGACTGTCAAATCTCACGTCTCCACTCATTGCCCTCTCAAACACTCCTTGGCCTGTCCCTTGGCCTTCCGCACCATGACCAACTGCAGCCCAGCTGTTTTCACTGCAGCTGGCAAGTTCCACTCATTTAATGTCACCAAAGCCCTCCGATTCCCCTCAGGTTCCAGCTTCCTCCATTCCTGGAAGAAGAAGCAGAGCTCAACTGACTTTCAGCAGCCCAAGAAGATTCTGTAAACCCATAATGACCCTTAACTGCAGCCTTCCCATCAGCCAAAGCCCAAGCAAACCATTAAGAAGAGAGCAGGCCTCAGCACTGACGACCAAGTCCTGCCCCACTGTGGCAAGGCACAGCAAGCCCGGGGTATGTCCTGGGCACACTGAGCATTAGCACAGACTGCTTCCTGATAGTGCTGACACTGGCCAATCTGGGGCCAGTATGGGAGAAGGCAAGAGCAACCTGTTCCCCTCCCCACCCTCCGCTCCTCCTCTTTGATGTGACTTTGGGTAATATGGGTCAAGAAGATGGTTGTCCCTGGATCCGGAAATACAGGCTTCATTGCACCCATATAAGGGCACCAATATACCTATCTGCCCATAGTACACACACAGACACATGCATGCACACTTGCGCAAATGTATGCACCCACACTCACATCTATGTGCACACATGCAGCATGCACACACCCCCATGTGCACATGCACAGAACCACTGGCATTTGAGCATCTTTCCTGTCAGCAGGGTTTCTGAGCCACTCCTGGGCCTGGCTGGTGTTCCCTCCCCCTGGTTCTGGTTAGACTCAGGATGCTGCACCCGACTGTCTATGATTAGATGCCTGCTTGTCCCCACAAACCCCTGGGCCTCGCCTGGGCTGTTCTGAGAGGCAGTCGCTGCGATTTAGTTTTCCATTTTCTTTCCCTCACCAAGGAGACCTTAGAAACCTGAGCTGCCCGAGGGTATGAGCTGTGTGCATAACTGTACGGGATTCATTTTAGAATCTCCAGTGGTGGTGTCAGACTCTGTCTATTCCAGAGTGTCAGACTTTATTAAAAAAAAAAAAAAAAACGAAAAAAAGCAGTGTCTGGTCTAGGCATGGATCCTTGGATGAGACAATGCACACACACACACACACACACACACACAAATCTTAAATGCACATGAGTACACAGTCTTCCAAGTACACACACTCACACGTGAGAGATACACATTCAGACACAGATACACACATGAGCATGCCAAGTGCACTTTCCTATGCACAAACACACACAAGCACATACAGATATGTGCACACATATTCATGCAGAGATGTACAGACGTTCATGCACGTAAACCTCTACACGGGAGCAAGCACGCATGCACCACCATGCCAAAGTCAGGTAGGATGCTGAGCGGATCCTGCAGCAGACTGGGAAACCCTGTACCATCTTCTTGTGCAGCCTTGTACCAGGAAGGGGCCCTTTGCTGAATGACCTGATGATACTCAGACTTGGCTGACCTCCAAGAGAAGGGAAGCAGAAAACACTGATTTTACCTTCTGTTTTTCACATGCCTGCCTGCTGGTTCTGTCCCTCTTATAGGCTCCTCACTGCCCCCACTATCCATATGAGCTCAGAGCTGTCTCAGGAGCACTATAACCCCCAGCCCTGAGTTGTAGAGTCCTGCAACATAGACAGCACCCTCGCAAATTCCTTTCCTCCCATAACCTTGGAGGTGGTGAGCGCCTTCCACACGGCCCTTCTGCTCTGCCAAACAAGTGCCTCCTCCAAACTCCCATGCATCCTTCCAGGCTGGTTTGGATGGTCCATTCTCTGACCCTCCTACCCCAAACACCGTTGGGACCCCCCCTTCTATCCCTGAGCCAGGCATCCACCCCTCCATTACTGTCCTTGTCACGTTGTTGTTTAATGAGTTTTCTCTGCCTTGCCTATTCAGTTGCTTTTGGAGGACACACACTATATCCTTCGTGTCTGACTGTGCCAGGGGCCTGGCTTAAAGTAAACCCTCAAAAAATACATGTTGGCAGAATGAAGGAACAAGAGCTTGTGCCAATGACTAAGTTGAAATCAGTTCTGTTCTGTTTGAAGATGAGGACCTAGGCCAGTCAGATAAACCTTCCTCTCAGCTATACTGCTTTTTCAGTTCAGCTGTGTCCCCAGAGAGAAGGGAGGAAACTCAGCAAGGGAAAAGCCACCTGCCAGCCCCTATTCATCAGAAAGTGCCACCTTGCCTGGGAAGCTTCACTTTCTAAGTAAAAGGGGAAATCAAATCAGATGCTCTGTATTCAAATCTATATAGATTTCAGATAATTGAATGGAAACTTTGTATTATCATCCAGCTGTGGTTCAGATGAGATTTCTAGTCACACAGGGCATGGGTACATCACGCCAAAGAGAAAGATAGCAGAGAAATAGGACCATGGTGGTAGTTCCAACAGGAGGATGCCACATCTCCAGGTTCATTCCCACAATCAGAACCTGTGCCCAGTGGGCACAGGCAGATGGCAAACTTCTGCCAACACTCATCCCATGGGCTTTGGAGAGAGCAAGCTCCCCCTTCTGTCTCTCCCCCCCAATAAGGCCAACTCATTCCAATTTGAGGCTTTTGCCTTTTAAAGACATTTCAGATATTTTGGTCCTAAGTTTCCACATTTATCATTAAAGCAATTATTAGCTAAAAATGCTCTGATCCTTAAAACAATGTCATCAGACGGCAGGAACCTATTTGAAGTTATAAATAACTTCCTTTCTCCCTGCTACTTGTTTGCGATGCTATATAAATCCTTAGGTGTGCGAATTTCATCATTACTAATGTTCTTTAAAATGTAATACAACTTTGCTCATTAAAAAAAAGCGAGCCAATCAAAATAAGCACCTCGCAGACCCTCAGCCGAAGACCTGCAGTATTTGCATTGGAGAACAACTGTAATTTTATTCATGGGTTGGCAGAGCCTCAGCCCATCAGTAATTAAACACGGAACAGCTGTCACTCTGCGGCATCCTAGGCAGACAGGATGGAATAATGAGCCTCTATCGATGGGCTTAGAAGTAGGGGGCTGGCATGGATGGGGAGCTGGTGGTGCAGGCAAGGGGCTGGTGTGGGAGGGGGTCCCCCGGCCTGGGCTCAGGGCTGTCTCTGACCCACTCTCCTCCCTGACTCTGCAGAAAGAAGGGCGGACACTGCACAGAATGATGGGGAAGATAGAGGTTGAGTTCACTTGACTATGAATACATTTCCTGAAGGGCACATGGGATTTGGTGGAGGTGAACTTGGGGGAGTGGGTCACTTTCAGCTTCCATCTTTTATCCTTCTGTACAGTTTGAAATGTTAACATAACAAGTAGACATTACTCTGGAATTCATATATACGGGCTCACATACAGAGTAATTCTGTATATGTATACACACATTCCTATAAATACATAGACACATGTACACATATTCATATATTTATTTTTAAATATATAAAATATTATATATCCCCAGTCTTTCACAGGGCGAATTTTTAAAAAGGATCAGGTACTCAGCAATGAGGCCAGAGGAAAGGAGGAGAGAGCTCCTGCTAGCATCCAAAGACTTGGAGGGAGCGGTGCTAAATCTCCGCATATTCAAGCCAGAAGTGTTGGAGATCCTGTGATCCATTTTGCAGATGAGGAAAACTGGGGGCGGGAGAGAGGCATGGTTTAGGGCAGTCCCTGCCTAGAGGCCAGCACTGTTCCCAGAGTTCTGGTTTCTAGACCCCCATCACCCTCTTCAACCTTGAGCAGACACATCCACCTCCAGGCCACAGTGTCCTCCAGGGATGCTGTGTGTGTTGGGGAGGGTCTTTAGGGTTGTCAGCACTCAGGTCCTGGACCCTTTTGGGAACTAACCTATTCATTTCCTGTGGGGCCCAGACGAGGCTGCTGTCTGCCTGTTCTTCTAACAGCACCTACCTGGACTTCCCTTTTACCCCTGCAAGCTCCAGTCTTGGGATGCTTCCCTGGACACCTCTCAGGAACTTTCTGTCTCCCCTTCCCTCACTTTATCTTTCCAGATCATCAGTACCAATGCACCGCTACCAGCAGGAGACAAGGTCCAGATTTCCCAGAGCCCCAAGGAGCCCAGTCAGGCAAGACCTCAAGATTCTGCATTCCTGCAGGCTCTGCCCACTGCTTAGGGCTGCCCACTCTCAGGACAGCCTCTTCAAGACCCCTCCACCCTGACCCAGGCCTCCTGTTGGTTGAGATTTACTTCTGGTCTACAGTGCCTGCTGGTCTTGTGGTGCTGATGGGCACACAGGCCAGACACTGCTCAGCTCCAAGCACAGAGCTGCCAGAGATTTGCAGTGTGGAGAAAATACTGAGGCATCTAGCAGCTCATGGAGAGCAGATATTGCTGAGGAGGAAGGAGACACAGGGACCAAGTGGGGCACCTCCCATCCAGGACCAGAGCCTCAAGTAATCCCTTGTCTTTGATGTACAACCAGATCCAAATATGTTGGGGGCCATGGTCACTGGCCTCCCCTGCCCCCTCTTCCAACCCCACTGGCTCCTTCCTTCCAGCCTGTGCTGTGTGGGGAGGAATCAATACAGAATTGACTTAGGCACAGTAAAGGGTTCTGGCTGTGCACAATCAATGGTGGTAGGACATTCAGGAGGGGCCCTAATGGAGAAAACAAGGGGGTGCTGCCGGCCAGCAGGAAGAATACTTCCACCACCCATGAGCATGTGGGACAGGGCTTTCTCCTGGGCTGCAACATTTTCTCATAATCTCTCCCTTGTCTCCTCTCTCTACATCTTATGACAAGTATCCAGTGCTCCACTATGTCCCTAATGACAGCCATGGCCACTATTTATTGAGTGGTTCCTCTGAACTGAGTGTTGTGCTTGCTGCTGTTCATATGCAATTGCCATTGGTGAGCATAGCAAACCCATAGGAACAAGTCCTCTCTCCCTTTATAGATGGGGAAAAGAAAGATTGCACAAGTGGTATCATTGGAACTCTTTGGTCAGTGCCAAAAGCCCAGGTCAAAGAGGCTTATGCCAAGATGAGATGTTTAGGCTCACATATCCCCCAAATTCAGGCATAGCCTAGATCAGATGTACAACCAGGATCTTCTTTTCCACACCTCTGTGCCCATATTTTCTCCATTTTGGAACCATTCTTCAATACCAAGATGGTGGTCAACAATTCAGGACCCTCATCCACCCAGAAGTCAATCCAGTGGAAAGATCACCTGCCTTTTCAATGGCTCAGATTGAGTCACATGCTTATCTTTGAACCAATCACCCTGGCTGGGGCATAGGATGTTGATTGGCTTCTCCCAGAGTTTGTGGGATAGTCAGCTGCTACAGTAGCAGGGAGACAAAGAATGGGGCAGAGGGGATACCCAAAGAAGAATGGAACAGAAAGGTGAATGACTTATGCTGGGTCGCATAGCCGTCTATCACAAAGGCCAGACTGAGCCAGGGCTGGGCAGGATCGAGGGGGTCCTCATCCCTTCCCCACTGCTCTGTAGTGTTCCAGGGTCACTGAGTTGTACATGCCTACCCCACAACCCCCAAATCATTATTGTATTCCCAAAGAAGGGTCCTGACGGTGCCTTAGTCATTGGGGACCTGTATCAGTCAACACCACCTCAACTTGAGATTTTGGGGAAGTGCAGGATGCTGAAGGCCAGGATGGGGGTCCTCCAGCATAGGTCCTTTGAGGAGGGGCCCTGGGGAGGCCAATCACATTGCCACTGCAGTTATATAACTTAAATATATGGGACATAATTATTTTTAAAATATACCCATAAAATTGTCTCTGATTATTTTAGTCACAATACAAATAGCCTCAATTAGAGCAGAAATAGGGCATGGGTTTATGGCTCCCATGAATCTGAGAATAACCTCAGCTCTGAGGCAGCAAAGTCTGCAGCTCCCTGCCGGCCCTGCCGTGAATCCTGCAGCATGGCCCCTGAATACAGCATGGAGGCAGCAGGCAAGGAGAGGCAAGAAAGGAAGCTTCCTGGGTCCTTTGTGCAAGGTCTTGCCTCCAACAGCTGGTCCTAGGCCTGTTGGAAGAGAAGTCTTGGATGTGGGGTTAAGGACCCTGACCCACATGTGGGACCCCTCCCTGCAAACCATCCATTTATCTGTGGTAGGATGAGTGGCCTGAGACCCCCCCAAGGCCTGCAGTAACTCCTTCCATGGGATGGAACCTCTCTCTCATCCTCTCTGGGGTCTTCACTTCTGGTCTGGCCCACTCAGTCTCCCATCCAGCTATCCTCCAGGTTCCCCTTTATAAATCAGTAGTTCCTACCTGCCCAGAAAGGCAGCCTCTGTTGGAGAGCCTGAGATCCAACCAATCCCTCAGTTACAAATGGGGACACTGAGGCATCAAGGGGAAACATGGTCCAGATCACACAGCAAAGGAGCAAAAGACCAGAGGGAACCCAAGGCTCTGCCTCCCAAGCCACGGGAGAGGGTCAGGAAATGTAGAGAAGATACTCTGTGGCCTAAAGGCCAGACTCTCATAGTCCTTCTTCTCTTCCCTACCCTCTTTTACTTGCCTGGGCATCTGCATGGTCAGAGGCCCCTAAGAGCCCAACTGATCCCCCTCTTCTTTGTCAGGGCCCAGAAGAACACTCTAGATAGACATTTTGTAGTTTAAGAGCTGGGTGCAACCATCAGACCTGTGATGGTCTGAATGTCTGCATCCTCTCTAAAATTCATGTTTTGAGATCTAATCACTCATGTGATATTAGGAAATAGGGCATTTGGGAGATGAATGGGTCGGTGCCCTTGTAAGAGAGAAACTAGAGGGCAGCCTTACCCCTCTCCACCATGTGAGGATGCAGGTAGGCAGTACCACCACCTGTGAATCAAAGAGTTGGTCCTCCCCAGACCCTGAATCTGTCAGTGACTTCATAGTACCTGGCCCAGCCTCTAGAATCATGAAAAATACATTTACGTTCTTTATAAGCTACTCAATTTAAGGTATTTTTGATATAGCAATTGGAAATGACCAAGACTGCTCCCCTCCCTTTGGTCCACTGTTATTTCCTGCTCTCTGGGTGCTCCCAAGCCTAGGGTGTCATATACCCCACAGGAGACACTTATAAGCCCACTGTGGCTTCAGATGCCATCTGTCTTGGGTCACCCATCTGGACAGCAGTACCAAGACTGGAGCATCTCAGAGCTGGCACGACCTCATGCCCGCACACTTCTGGTGCCCTTGGTGACCCTGTGCCTACAAGGGGAACACTGGCGAAAGTGTTCCTCCAGGGCTAGAGCAGGGCAGGAGCATGTCTGGGGAGGAAGGAAGTCCCCTCTCTTATTCTCAGATGTAAGTAGCCATGGGTAATGGGTGGGCGAGGTAATGCCCCTCTGCCTGGCCGCACCTGCTCTTTCTGATGAATTGTAGTATTTTCCTTCCAATGCCAATGAAAATGTCTTTGGAATTTAAAAAATTGGAAAGACAATTAAAAAAAGATAAATTTGTAGAGAACTGGACTCTTCATATAATAGTGAGTCTTCCCATCTGAGGAAGGATGATCTCTTTCTAATGAAGCATGTCTTTTTGCCCTTTTTAACGTTTTATAGATTGCTTCGTATGGGTCTTTCTTGCGTGTTTTATGTTAAGTTTATGTAGTTTACGGCTTTATTGATGTTTGAATGAGGCCTTCCTTCATTTTATTTTCTAGTCAGCTCTTCACCGGCACATAGGAAGCTCTGGATCTTTATGTATCTTCTATCAGACCACTTTTCCGGGCTTTCTTGGTGGCCCTGATTGTTTCATTATTAATTCTCTTGGATTTTTCTAGGTAAATATAAACATATTATCTGCCAAGAATGCTAACATTGTCTCTTCCTTTTCTAATCTTTGCATTGCTTTTCTCTTTGTTTATTCCAGTCTTATTGTATTGGCCAAGTCCCCTTGTTTAAAACTTATGGATAGAGGGGTCACCTCCAGCTTCCCAATGAGGCCCCCAGAGATGGACTCAGGAGCTCTGTGCCCATCTGCCCAGACTGCTGCTGCTGTAGTCCCTGACAGGCACATCCACGATTCTAGATGCATTGCTTTTCCCAGGACTGTCTTCCTTCTTGACGGGACCTCCAGGGAAGGAGCGCAGCCTCCCATTCAGGCATGTGCTTGGACAGGGGAGGCAGCCAGCTCTTTGATTGGCTAAATGATTCCTCTTGCTGGGGCCTCTGAGGGAGATTTTTCTGGCCTTTTGACCTCTCTTAAAAGCCTCCAATCCCTGAATGCTGCGGTATTAGCCACAAGGGTGAACCCATTTCCTGACTTAAGATCCTAGCAAGGGATGGGAAGAACCACGGTTCCACCTCCCAGTGATCTCATTTGAGTCTCCATTTACCATGTATTTACAAGTATCCCCTCTCTGCCACCCCAGTGCAGCCACAGGGTGCAGCGAAGACTAGGTGAGTGTGTAAGGGAGAAGATTTATTAGCAAAGCAACCAGATCATGCGGTTCAAGAATTGTGGGGTAGGGTGGGCTGCAGGGCCCAGAGGTGGAAGTAGGACCTGTTTGGCTCTATGGTGGGAGGAAGCAATGTGAGGGACAGGCAGGGATTGCCTGGCAGACACGACAGGAAGAGCATGCCAGGTGAACAGCAGCCCAGAGTTGTGAAGGTATTTGAGACCGGGGAGGAGAGGACACGAGGTTGGTGGCATATGGGCTTGGGTAGGGAGGCCTGAGACAAAGGGCTTGAACTTTACCTGGAGGGTCTGTGATCAAGGGTGAGGGGCTTAGGTATGTATATGAGAAAGATCACTGTTGTTCCCAGGATGGAGGGATGGGGGCCAGAACTGAGGACATTCTGGGGATTCTGGGGGATTTGGTTCCTTCTAATCCCAGGGGAGGAAGAAAATGAACAGCCCACTCCTCACCCTAACCCCCAGGTCTCCACCATCCCTGCTGAGGTTTCGGCCATACCCAATCCAGGTAGGTTACACTCCAAGTGCAATTTTTTACCCAGATAAAACATCATCATGAATTGTATCATGCAAGTGTCATTAAGAGGGAAACTGCAATTTTTTATTTGGAGGGAAAAAGTTCAGGTGGCCTGGGTTGCAATGGTAGTGACATCCATGTTTTAACAACTGCCCATATGATGTCTTCCTGCTCTGGAAGCCCTTTGCCTGCTCTGGGAGTGCCCAGTACTTGGTCAGGCTCTGATAGCTATGCCTGTGACTCAGGTCTAGCCAGGAGGACTTTTTATGAGGGACCAAAGGTGGTGGAGCTGAGTTGCACACAGCCAACCCCAGAGAGAGGAAGATGTGAACTCCAGCCCCCAAGTCCTCAGGCCTGCTTGATTTTGTTCAGCGTTCTCTTTCACCCAGTGGGCACCTACATAGCATGGGCTGCTTTGGCGCTGCCCAGCATCCATCCCTTCTTCATGGGGTCCTGACTCACAGGTGAGGATCTCCATTCCTGTGTTCTCCATCTATGTGGTGTAGGTGGAGCTGTATCACTAGGCACGGGTCAGCATGTGACCCAGAGCCCATTACAGCACTGCTCTCCTTTGACCACATTGAATGACCCTGGGCTGGGCACGTGACTCAAGCTAGGTAGGTCCCATTAGAACTAACCCCAGGGCCTTTGAGCAACTTGTAAGAAGAGCTTGTCATGTCCTAATGGACCTGCTCACCAGACAGGTGTGAGCAACTACCTCACCTATAGCATGTACAGCCCAGGAACATCATCCACAGAGTCATCCAGAGATTGTGGCTGATTCTAGGCCCACCTGAGGCCAGCCTAGCTTAGATGGAGTCTGCTTGGCCCAGAATGGATTTGGTGTTCTGACTCTTGCCCCTCTAGGAGAGTACCTTCCAACCAGCATCTTTCCAATAATCTTACCCTCCTATTCCGGCTTAAGTTAGTCCAAAGTAATTTGTTTTGCTTGGCAGAGGAGCCAGTCCTAGAAGGGCTGCCTAGGTCAAGTAGATGAGACCAGGAGACTCAGTCCTCAGACAGACCTGGAACTGGCTAAGAATCCAGGATTCTGAGAGTGCAGAAATAGGTAAACCCAGCATTGGTCTTTTGCAGAAAAACAGGAGGCAGGATTTCCTGAGGCAGATCCGGGAGGAGGCCTGAAGCCAGAAAGCTCCAGGACAAGGTGGGTCTTGGTGGAGTTTGGATGAGAGAAGGCACAGTGGCATAGGAAACCAAGTGGCCCAACGTCTATGAAGGACAAGGTAGAGAAGCCTGGATCTTAGTCCTCCTGAGAAGAGGTGGGCACAGTCTTAAAAACAGGCAAGGGCATTTGGGTTTGACATCCAGGAAATAGGATGCCCCTGCAATATGATTTACTTTGGATGGGTGATCATTGATTTAGGGTTTCTGACAGGTGCACTATTCTGGAGCTTGACAAAGAGAAACATTAAGTCCAGAAGTCCCCATTTTGCATGGAGCAATTGCATTTCTCTCCGCCTGGTCAATTCTACAGCCCAAGCACTTTTGTACCCTGGAGGGAGTTAGGATGGATTTGAATTAACCAGGAAGTTCTTTGATTGCTATTTTAAAACTTCTCTCTGCCACCTAGCCTGACATAATAATTACCTGCCTGTGATTTATCTCAGGCAGATTATGAGTGATGATAGGGTTTGGGGTGATAATTGAGTTGATCCAATGCTTCACCTCCTCCCTAGTGGTTCAATCTGCAGCAGCTGTTTCTTTCCCTCTGGGCCACTGATGCCCCCTGCCACCTTGTTGCTTTACCACCATACCTTGCTGTGGTCAGCCCATGGAAGTCTGTCCAGCTGGATCTTGGGCCTGCCACTTGTAAGGGATCCCATAGACAAATTCACAATCCAAATGCTAAGCCTGGTCTCTGTTCTTCACCAAATAGTTACTGGGCTCCAGCTGTGTGTCCAGCTGTCTGGTGGGGACATATCTGTGAACAGACGAAAAGGGCCTTGCCCACAGGGAGCTGTGGAGGGAGAGTGGAGGAGCAGAGTGTCCACAATCCAAGAAGGAGAAAAGGTCGCTTAGAGAGAGAGGTTGCAAAGAAAATGTGGCAAGGCTAGGAAGGGGCTCGAGGGTGCTCCGGAGGCCTCTCTGGAAGGCGCTTTGGAGGGGAGAGGTGGAGAAGTCATCATGGAAAAGGCTGGAAAGCCAGGTCCAAGCCAGGGACACAGCAGGCGTAAAGGCTCTCAGGATCAGAGAGGGGTGGGGGGAGGTGGGAAGAAGGCCAAGGTGCTGACAGTAGGACATGAGGGAAAGTGACCTGAGCTCAGAGAGGTTGACAGATTGGGGGAAGGGCAGATGGGTTCTCCATGTAGCTCTCTGGGAGCTCAGCCCCTTGTGAGACCCTATCTCAAAATAAAAAATGGAAAGAGCTGGAGATGTAGCTCAGTGGTAACATGCGCCTGGGTTCAATCCCCAGTACCAAAAAAGAATTTCCCAAAGCCTGGGTTCCACTCCAAACAAGGTCCTACTCCAGAAAAAGTCCCACTCCAGACAAGTTTTGGGGGTGAGTTCATGCCGTCATGGTATTAAAAGTGTGCAAT
>JAJEJO010051397.1:7801-21305 GCA_020662805.1 Glaucomys volans
CAGACTTTGTTTCTACGACTTGAACAGGCCTTAATTCACTATGCCAGAATAAGAGAAAATGAATTGCATACTTCCAGAAAGTATCACTGTGTGATGTCAATGAAACTCTCTATATTTGGTCCTCTCATCATTCTCAATAAGGTAACAAAATTGCTGAATGTCTCTCCATGGGTGCTCTTTGTAGCACAAAGATTTTCTACAGAGTGAACAGGCCCGAATTCACTAAAGCACAATAGCAGAGAATGAAGTGATTGTTTCCAGATAGTTTGGTGTAGTTCAAAGAAACATTGTGGGTTTTCTCTTCTCATCACTCACAACATTCTCACAAAGTGTGGTTAGCCTATCTCCTTGGGATGTGTTATTAGCAGATTTGATTCTCCTGCTTGAGCAGGCCTTAGTTCACTATGGCAGAATTGGCATAAGTGAATTACATACTTCCAGAGAGGCTCACAGTGGGAATTTAATGAAACTCTATATGTGTTCTTCTCTACATCCCCAATATACTCACAAACTTTGGGGATTCTCTCCACTTGTGTGCTCTTTGTAACATACTTTGTTTCTCTAGAAGAAACAGAACTGAATTCACTAAAGGAGATTAGCAGAGAATGAACTGCTTGTTTACAGAAAGTTTGTTATGCTTCGTTGAAACTCTGGGGTTTTGCTCTTCTAATCTCTCCCAACATTCTCAGAAAGTGTGGTGATTCTATCTCCTTGGGAACTCTTTGTAGCAGCCATTCTTTCTATGACTTGAACAGGCCTTCATTCACTATGCCCGAAGAGGAGAAAATGAATTCCATACTTCCAGAAAGAATCACTGTGGCATTTCAATGAAACTGTCTGCATTTGGTCCTCTCATCATTCTCAATATAGTCACCAAGATTACTGAATCTCTCTCCATGGGTGCTCTTTGTAGCACAAAGTATTTCTCCAGAGTGAACAGGCCTGTATTCACTAAAGCACAATAGCCGAGAATGAAGTGGTTGTTTATAGAAAGTTTGGTATAGTTCGTTGAAACTCTGGAATTTTGCTCTTCTCATCTCTCCCAACATTCTCAGAAAGTGTGGTGATTCTATCTCCTTGGGAGCTCTTTGTAGCAGTCTTTCGTTCTACGACTTCAACAGGCCTGCATTCACTATGCCCGAATAGGAGAAAATGAATTCCATACTTCCAGAAAGTATCACTGTGGGATTTCAATGAAACTCTCTGCAATTGGTTCTCTCATCATTCTCAATATACTCACCAAGATTGCTGAATCTCTCTCCATGGGTGCTCTTTGTAGCACAAAGATTTTCTCGAGAGTGAACAGGCCTGAATTCACTAAAGCACAATAGCTGACAATGAAGTGGTTGTTTCCAGAATGTTTGGTATAGTTTGCTGATACTCTGGTGTTTTGCTCTTCTCATCACTCCCAACATTCTCCAAAAGTTTGGTGAGTTAATCTCCTTAGGAGCTGTTTCTAGCAGACTTTGTTTCTACTGCCTGAACAGGCATTAATTCACTAGGCCTGAATAGGCGAAAATAAATTGCGTATTCCCAGAAAGAAATACGCACTGTGGGATTTCAATGAAACTCTCTGTATTTGTTCCTCTCATCATTCTCAATATAGTAACAACGTTTGCTGATTCTCACTCCATGGGTGCTCTTGGTAGCATAGTTTGTTTCTATAGATTGTACAGGCCTGAATTCAATGAAGCAGAATAGCAGAGAATGAAGTGCTTGTTTCCAGAAAGTTTGGTATAGTTCGTTGAAACTCTGGGTTTTTGCTCTTCTCATCACTCCCAACATTCTCAGAAAGTGTGGTGATTCTACCTCCTTGGGAGCTCTTTGTAGCAGACTTTGTTTCTACAACTTGGAAAGGCCTTAATTCACTATGCCAGAATAGGAGAAAATGAATTGCATACTTCCAGAAAGTATCCCTATGGGATGTCAATGAAACTCTCTGCATTTGGTCCTCTAATCATTCTCATTATACTCACAAAGATTGCTGAATCACTTTCCATGGGTGCTCTTTGTACCACAAAGATTTTCTCCAGAGTGAACAGGCCCGAATTCACTAAAGCACAATAGCAGAGAATGAAGTGGTTGTTTCCAGATAGTTTGTGTAGTTCAAAGAAACACTGTGGGTTTGCTCTTCTCATCACTCCCAACATTCTCACAACGTGTGATTAGCCTATCTCCTAGGGATGTGTTACTAGCAGATTTGTTTCTCCTGCTTGAGCAGGCCTTACTTCACTACAGCAGAATAGGCATAAGTGAATTCCATACTTCCAGAAAGGCTCACAGTGGGATTTTAATGAAACTCTATATGTGTTCTTCTCTACATGCCCAATATAATCATAAACTTGGGGATTCTCATCCCTTGTGTGCTCTTTGTAGAATACTTTGTTTCTCTAGAAGAAACAGACCTGAACTCACTAACGGAGAATAGCAGAGAATGAACTGCTTGTTTACAGAAAGTTTGTTATACTTCGTTGAAACTCTGGGGTTTTGCTCTTCTCATCTCTCCCAACATTCTCAGAAAGTGTGGTTATTCTATCTCCTTGGGAGCTCTTTGTAGCAGACTTTCTTTCTACGACTTGAACAGGCCTTCATTCACTATGCCCGAATAGGAGAAAATGAATTCCATAATTCCAGAAAGAGTCACTGTGGGAGTTCAATGAAACTCTCTGCGTTTGGTCCTCTCATCGTTCTTAATATACTCACCAAGATTGCTGAATCTCTCTCCATGGGTGCTCTTTGTAGCACAAAGATTTTCTCCAGAGTGAACAGGCCCGTGTTCACTAAAGCAAAATAGCTGACAATGAAGTGGTTGTTTCCAGAAAGTATGGTACAGTTCGTTTAAACTCTGGGGTTTTGCTCTTCTCACTCCCAACATTCTCAGAACGTGTGGTGATTCTATCTCCTTTGGAGCTCTTTGTAGCAGACTTTGTTTCTACGACTTGAACAGGCCTTAATTCACTATGCCAGAATTATAGAAAATGAATTCCATACTCACAGAAGTATCACTGTAGGATGTCAATGAAACTCTCTGCATTTGGTCCTCTCATCATTCTCAATATACTCACAAAGATTGCTGTATCTCTCTCTATGGGTGATCTTTGTAGCAAAAAAATTTACTCCAGAGTGAACAGGCCCGAATTCACTAAAGCACAATAGCAGAGAATGAAGTGGTTGTTTCCAGATAGTTTGGTGTAGTTCAAAGAAACACTGTGGGTTTGCTCTTCTCATCACTCCCAACATTCTCACAAAGTGTGGTTAGTCTATCTTTTAGGGATGTGTTACTAGCAGATTTGTTTCTCCTGCTTGAGAAGCCTTACTTCACTAGGCAGAATAGGCAGAAGTGAATTGCACCCTTCCAGAAAGGATCACAGTGGGATTTTAATGAAACTCTATATGTTTTCTTCTCTACATCCCCAATATACTCACAATCTTGGGGATTCTCTCCGCCTGGTTGCTCTTTGTAGCATGCTTTGTTTGTCTAGAAGAAACGGACCTGAATTCACTAAAGCAGAATATCAGAGAATGAACTGCTTGTTTCCAGAATGTTTGTTATACTTCGTTGAAACTCTGGGGTTTTGCTCTTCTCATCTCTGTCAACATTCTAAGAAAGTGTGGTGATTCTATCTCCTTGGGAGCTCTTTGTAGCAGACTTTGTTTCTACGTCTTGATCAGGCCTTCATTCACTATGCCCGTATAGGAGAAAATGAATTCCATACTTCCAGACGGAATCACTGTGGGATTTCAATGAAACTCTCTGCGTTTGGTCCTCTCTTCATTCTCAATATACTCACAAAGATTGCTGAATCTCTCTCCATGGGTGCTCTTTGTAGCACAAAGTTTTTCTCCAGAGTGAACAGGCCTGAATTCACTAAAGCACAATAGAAGAAAATGAAGTGGTTGTTTCCACAAAGTTTCGTATATTTTGATGAATCTCTTGTGTTTTCTCTTCTCATCACTCCTAACATTCTCCAAAAGTTTTCTTAGTCAATCTCCTTAGGAGCTGTTTCTGGCAGACTTTCTTTCTACTGCTTGAACAGGCGTTAATTTGCTATGCCTGAATAGGCGAAAATAAATTTTGTATTTCCAGAAAGAAATACGCACTGTGGGATTTCAATGAAACTCTCTGTATTTGTTCCTCTCATCATTCTCAATATAGTAACAAAGTTTGCTGATTCTCTCTCCATGGGTGCCCTTGGTAACATAGTTTGTTTCTCCAGATTGTACAGGCCTGAATTCACTGAAGGAGAATAGCAGAGAATGAAGAGCTTGTTTCCAGAATGCTTGGTAGTTCGATGAAACTCTGGTGTTTTGCTCTTCTCTTCACTCCCAACATTCTCAAAAAGTTTGGTGAGTCTAACTCCTTGGTAGCTGTTACTAGCAGACTGTGTTTCTACAGATTGTACAGGCCTTAATTCAGGATGGCAGAGTATGTGAAAATGAATTGTGCTTTTCCAGAAATTAACACTGTGTGATTTCAAAGGAACTCTCTCTCTCTGTTCCTCATTCACAACCCTCTCTAAGAAAGTGCTGAATCTGTCTGCAAGGGTGCTCTGTGTAGCACATGCTGTTTCTCCAGAGAAATCAGGCCTTAATTCATAATGCAGAATCGCAGAGAATGAACTGCTTGCTTTCAGATAGTTTGGTATAGATCAATGAAACACTTTGGGTTTGCTCTTCTCATCATTCCCAACATTCTCACATAGTGTGGTTAGTCTATCTCCTTGGGATGTGTTACTAGGAGATTTGTTTCTCCTGCTTGAGCAGTCCTTAATTCACTATGGCAGAATTTTCAAAAGTGAATTCCATATTTCCAGAAAGAATCACAGTGGGATTTTAATGAAACTCTCTATATGTGTTCTTCTCTACATCCACAATATACTCACAAAGTTTGGGGATTCTCTCCCCTTTGGTGCTCTTTGTAGCATACTTTGTTTCTCCAGAGTGTATAGGCCTGAATTCACAGTAGCAGAATAACAGAGAATGAAGTGCTTGTTTCCAGAAAGTTTGGTATAGTTCAATAAAACTCTGGTGTTGTGCTCTTCTCTTCACTCCCAACATTCTCAAAAAGTTTGGTGAGTCTATCTCCTTGGGAGCTGTTTCTAGCCGACTGTGTTTCTACATATTGAACAGGCCTTAATTCAGTATGGCAGAGTTCGCGAAAATGAATTGCTCATTTCGAGAAAGTAACACTGTGTGATTTCAATGAAACTCTCTGTATCTGTTCTTCTCATCATTCCCATCCCTCTCACAAAGTGTGGTGAATCTGTCTGCAAGGGTGCTCTGTGTAGCACACGCTCTTTCTCCAGAGAAATCAGGCCTTAATTCATTAAAGCAGAATGGCAGAGAATGAACTACTTGCTTCCAGATCGTTTGGTATAGTTCAATGAAACACTGTGGGTTTGCTCTTCTCATCACTCCCAACATTCTCACAAAGTATGGTTAGTCTATCTCCTAGGGAGGTGTTACTAGCAGATTTGTTTCTCCTGCTTGAGCAGGCCTTACTTCACTATGGCAGAATTGGCATATATGAATTCCATACTTCCAGAAAGAATCACAGTGGGATTTTAATGAAACTCTATATGTGTTCTTCTCTACATCCCCAATATACTCACAAACTTTGGGGATTCTCTCCCCTTGGGTGCTCTTTGTAGCATACTTTGTTTCTCTAGAAGAAACAGACCTGAATTCACTAAAGCAGAATAGCAGAGAATGAACTGCTTGTTTACAGAAAGTTTGTCATACTTCATTGAAACTCTGGGGTTTTTCTCTTCTCATCTCTCCCAACATTCTCAGAAAGTGTGGTGATTCTATCTCCTTGGGAGCTCTTTGTAGCAGACTTTCTTTCTACGACTTGAACAGACCTTCATTCACTATGCCCGAATAGGAGAAAATAAATTGCATACTTCCAGAAAGAATCACTGTGGGATTTCAATGAAACTCTCTGCAGTTGGTCCTCTCATCATTCTCAATATACTCACAAAGATTGCTGAATTTCTCTCCATGGGTGCTCTTTGTAGCACAATGATTTTCCCCAGAGTGAACAGGCCTGAATTCACTAAAGCACAATAGCAGAGAATGAAGTGGTCGTTTACAGAAAGTTTTGTATAGTTTGATGAAACTCTTGTGTTTTGCTCTTCTCATCACTCCCAACAGTCTCCAAAAGTTTGCTGACTCAATCACCTTAGGAGCTGTTTCTAGCAGACTTTGTTTCTACTGCTTGAAGAGGCGTTAATTCACTATGCCAGAATAGGAGAAAATAAATTGCTTACTTCCAGAAAGAAATATGCACTGTGGGATTTCAATGAAACTCTCTGGATTTGTTCCTCTCATCATTCTCAATATAGTCACAAAGATAGCTGATTCTCTCTCCATGGGTGCTCTTTGTAGCATAGTTTGTTTCTCCAGAGTGTACAGGCCTGAATTCACTGAAGAATAGCAGAGAATGAAGTGCTTGTTTCCAGAAAGTTTTCTATAGTTTGGTGAAACTCTGGTGTTTTGCTCTTCTCTTCACTCCCAACTTCCTCAAAGTTTGGTGAGTCTATCTCCTTGGGAGCTGTCAGTAGCAGACTTTGTTTTTACTGCTGGAAGAGGCCTTAATTCACTTTGGTAGAGTAGCCGAGAATGATTGCACATTTCCAGAAAGTAGCAGAGTGCGACTTCAATGAAACTCTTTTTCTATTCTTTGCATCATTCCCAATACTGTCACAAAGTTTGGGAAATCTGTCTCCAAGGGTGCTCTGTGAAGCACACACTGTTTCTCCAGAGAATTCAGCCTTAATTCATTGAAGCAGAATGGTAGAAAATGAACGGCTTGCTTCTAGATAGTTTGGTATAGTTCAATGAAACCCTGTGGGTTTGCTCTTCTCATCACTCTTAACATTCTCACAAAGTGTGGTTAGTCCTTCTCCTAGAGATGTGTTACTAGCAGATTTGTTTCACCTGCTTGAGCAGGCCTTAATTCACTATGGCAGAATAGGCATAAGTGAATTCCATATTTCCAGAAAGGATCACAGTGGGATTTTAATAAACTCTCTATATGTGTTCTTCTCTACATCCCCAATATACTCACAAAATTTGGGGTTTCTCTCTCCTTCGGTGCTCTTTGGAGCATACTTTGTTTCTCCAGAGTGTACAGGCCTGAATTCACTGAAGAATAGCAGAGAATGAAGTGCTTGTTTCCAGAAAGTTTTCTATAGTTTGGTGAAACTCTGGTGTTTTGCTCTTCTCCTCACTCCCAACTTCCTCAAAGTTTGGTGAGTCTATCTCCTTCGGAGCTGTCAGTATCAGACTTTGTTTTTACTCCTTGAAGAGGCCTTAATTCACTTTGGTAGAGTAGCCGAGAACGAATTGCGCATTTCCAGAAAGTAGCAGAGTGGGACTTTAATGAAACTCTCTTTTTCTGTTCTTTTCATCATTCCCAATACTCTCACAAAATTTGGGGAATCTGTCTCCAAGGGTGCTCTTGTGTAGGGCACACTGTTTCTCCAGAGAAATTAGGCCTTAATTCTTTGAAGCAGAATGGTAGAGAATGAAGTGCTTGTTTCCAGAACGTTTGGTATAGTTCAATGAAACTCGGTGGGTTTGTTCTTCTCATCACTCCAAGATTCTGGCAAAGTGTGGTGAGTCTATCTCCTAGGGAGTTGTTACTAGCACATTTGTTTCTCCTGCTTGAACAGGCCTCACTTCAGTATGGGAGATTAGGCAAAAGCGATTTGCATATTTCCAGAAAGAATCACTGTGGCATTTCAATGAAACACTTTATATCTGTTCTTCTCTTCAGTCCCAATGTACTCACAAAGTTTGTTGAATCTCTCCCCTTGGGTGCTCTTTGTCGCATATTTTGGTTCTCCAGATTGAACAGGCCTGATTTCACTAAAGCAGAATACCAGATCAGGAACTGCTTTCTTCTAGAAAGTTTGGTAAAGTTCACTGATATTCTGGGGTTTTGCTCGTCTCATCACTCCCAACATTCTCAATAAGTTGGGTGAGTTTCTCTCCTTGGGAGCTGTTTCTAGCAGACTGTGTTTCTACAGCTTCAACAGGCCTTAATTCACTATGCCAGAGTAGGTGAAAATGAGTTGCACATTTCCAGAAAGTAACACTGTGTGATTTCAATGAAACTCTCTGTATCTGTTCTTCTCCTCATTCCCAACCCTCTCACAAAGAGTGGTGAATCTGTCTGCAAGGGTGCTCTGTGTAGCACACCCTGCTTCTCCAGAGAAATCAGGCTTTAATTCATTAAAGCAGAATGACAGAAAATGAACTGCTTGTTTCCAGAGAGTTCGGTATAGTTCAATGAAACACTGTGGGTTTGCTCTTCTCATCACTCCCAACATTCTCACAAAGTGTGGTTAGTCTATCTCCTAGGGAGGTGTTACTAGCAGATTTGTTTCTCCTGCTTGAGCAGGCCTTACTTCACTATGGCAGAATTGGCATAAGTGAATTCCATACTTCCAGAAAGTATCACAGTGGGATTTTAATGAATCTCTATATGTGTTCTTCTCTACATCTGCAATATACTCACAAAGTTTGGGGATTCTCTCCCCTTGGGTGCTCTTTGTAGCATACTTTGTTTCTCTAGAAGAAACAGGCCTGAATTCACTAAAGCAGAATAGCAGAGAATGAACTGACTGTTTCCAGAAAGTTTGGTGTAGTTCGTTGAAACTCTGGGGTTTTGCTCTTCTCATCACTCCCAACATTCTCAGAAAGTGTGGTGATTCTATCTCCTTGGGAGCTCTTTGTAGCAGACTTTCTTTCTACGACTTGAACAGGCCTTCATTCACTATGCCCGAATAGGAGAAAATGAATTGCATATTTCGAGAAGGAATCACTGTGGGATTTCAATGAAACTCTCTGCATTTTGTCCTCTCATCATTCTCAATATACTCACAAAGTTTGCTGAATCACTCTCCATTGGTGCTCTTTGTAGCACAAAGATTTTCTCCAGAGTGAACAGGCCTGAATTCACTAAAGCAGAATAGCAGAGAATGAAGTGCTTGTTTCCAGAAAGTTTGGAATAGTTCGATGAAACTCTTGTGTTTTGCTCTTCTCATCACTCCCAACATTCTCAAAAAGTTTTGTGAGTCTATCTCCTTAGGAGCTGTTTCTAGCCGACTTTGTTTCTACTGCATGAACAGCTGTTAATTCACTATGTCAGAATAGGCGAAAAGAAATTACGTATTTCCAGAACAAATCACTGTGGGATTTCAATGAAACTCTGTTTTTGTTCCTCTCATCAATCTCAATATAGTCACAAAGTTTGCTGATTCTCTCTCCATGGGTGCTCTTTGTAGCATATTTTGTTTCTCCAGAGTGTAAAGGCCTGAATTCACTGAAGCAGAATAGCAGAGAATGAAGTGCTTTTTTCCAGAAAGTTTGGTATAGGTTGATGAAACTCTGGGGTTTCGCTCTTCTCTTCACTCCCAACTTTCTCAAAGTTTGGTGAGTCTATCTCCTTGGGAGCTGTCAGTCGCAGACTTTGTTTTTACTGCTTGAACAGGCCTTAATTCACTTTGGCAGAGTAGCCGAAAATGAATTGGGCATTTCCAGTAAGTAACAGATTGGGACTTCAATTAAACTCTCTTTTTCTGTTCTTTTCATTATTCCCAATACTCTCACGACGTTTGGTGCATCTATCTCCAAGGGTGCTGTTGTAGCACACGTTGTTTCTCCAGAGAAATCAGGCCTTAATTCATTGAAGCAGAATGGCAGAGAATGAACTGCTTGTTTCCAGAAAGTTTGGTATAGTTCAATGACATTCTGTGGGGTTCCTCTTCTCATCACTCCCAACATTCTCACAAAGTGTGGTGAGTCTATCTCCTCGGGAAGTGTTACTAGAAGTTTTGTTTCTCCTGCTTGAACAGGCCTCAATTCAGTATGGGAGAATAGGCGAAAGTGAATTGCATATTTCCAGAAAGTATCACTGTGGCATTTCAATGAAACACTTTATATCTGTTCTTCTCTTTATTCCCAATATACTCACAAAGTTTGAGGAATCTCTCCTCTTGGGTGCTCTTTGTAGTATACTTTGGATCTCCAGATTGAACTGGCCTGATTTCACTAAAGGAGAACAGCAGAGCACGAACTGCTTTTTTCCAGAATGTTTGGTAAAGTTCGTTGATATTCTGGGTATTGCTCTTCTCATCACTCCCAACATTCTCAAAATTTTGGTGAGTCTATCTCCTTGGGAGCTGTTTCTAGCAGACTGTGTTTCTACAGCTTCAACAGGCCTTAATTCACTATGCCAGACTAGGCGAAAATGAATTGTGCATTTCCAGAAAGTAACACTGTGTGATTTCATTGAAACTCCCTATATCGGTTCTTCTCATCATTCCCAACCCTCTCACAAAGAGTATTAAATCTGTCTGCAAGGGTGCGCTGTGTAGCACACACTGTTTCTCCAGAGAAATCAGGTCTTAATTCATTAAAGCAGAATGGCAGAGAATGAACTGCTTGTTTCCAGATAGCTTGGTATAGTTCAAAGAAACATTGTGGGTTTGCTCTTCTCATCACTCCCAAAATTCTCACAAAGTGTGGTTAGTCTATCTCCTAGGGATGTGTTACTAGCAGATTTGTTTCTCCTGCTTGAGCAGGCCTTAATTCAGCAGGGCAGAATAGGGAAAAGTGAATTCTATATTTCCAATAAGAATCACAGTGGGATTTTAATGAAATTTTCTATATGTGTTCTTCTCTACATCCCCAATATACTCACAAAGTTTGGGGATTCTCTCCCCTTGGGTGTTCTTTGTAGTATACTTTATTTTTCTAGAAGAAACAGGCCTGAATTCACTAAAGCAGAATAGCAGAGAATGAATTGATTGTTTCCAGAAAGTTTGGTATTGTTTGTTGAAACTCTGGGGTTTTCCTCTTCTCATCACTCCCAACATTCTCACAAAGTGTGGTGATTCTAACTCCTCGGGAGCTTTTTGTAGCAGACTTTGTTTGTACTACTTGAACAGGCCTTAATTCACTATGCCAGAAGAGGAGAAAATAAATTGCATATTTCCAGAAAGAATCACTGTGGGATTTCAATGAAACTCTCTGCATTTGGTCCTGTCATCATTCTCAATATACTGACAAAGTTTGCTGAATCACTCTCCATGGCTGCTCTTTGTAGCACAAAGATTTTCTCCAGAGTTAACAGGCCTGAATTCACTAAAGCAGAATAGCAGATAATGAAGTGCTTGTTTCCAGAAAGTTTGGTATAGTTTCGTGAAACTCTTGTGTTTTGCTCTTCTCATCACTCCCAACATTCTAAAAAGTTTGGTGAGTCTATCTCCATAGGAGCTGTTTCTAGAAGACCTTGTTTCTACTGCTTCAACAGGCATTAATTCACTATGCCAGAATAGGCAAAAATAAATTGCATATTTCCAGAAAGAATCACTGTGTGATTTCAACAAAACTCTCTGTATTTGTTCCTCTCATCATTCTCAATAGAGTCACAATGATTGATGAAACTCTCTCCATGGGTGCTCTTTGTAGCATACTTTGTTTCTACCGAGTTTTCAGTCCTGAATTCACTGAAGCAGAATAGCAGAAAATGAAGTGCTTGTTTCCAGAAAGTTTGGTATAGTTCATTAAAACTCTGGGGTTTTTGTTCTTCTCATTACTCCCAACAGTCTCACAAAGTGTGGTGACTCTATCTCCTTGGAAGCTCTTTGTAGCAGACTTTGTTTCTACTACTTGAACAGGCCTTAATTCACTATGCCAGAATAGGAGAAAATAAATTGCATATTTCCAGAAAGAATCACTCTGGGATTTCAATGAAACTCTCTGCATTTTGTCCTCTCATCATTCTCAATATGCTCACAAAGTTTGCTGAAACTCTCTCCATGGGTGCTCTTTGTAGCACAAAGATTTTCTCCAGAGTGAACATGTCTGAATTCACTAAAGCAGAATAGCAGAGAATGAAGTATTTGTTTCCAGAAAATCTGGTATAGTTTGATGAAACTCTTGTGTTTTGCTCTTCTCATCACTCCCAACATTCTCAAAAAGTTTGGAGAGTCTATCTCCTTAGGAGCTGTTTCTAACAGACTTTGTTACTACTGCTTGATCAGGCATTAATTCACTATGCCAGAATAGGAGAAAATAAATTTCATATTTCCAGAAAGAATCACTGTGGGATTTCAATGAAACTCTCTGTATTTGTTCCTCTCGTTATGCTCAATATAGTCACAAAGATTGGTGAATCTCTCTATATGGGTGCTCTTTGTAGCATACTTTGTTTCTCTAGATTCAATAGGTCTGTATTCACTAAAGCAGAATAGCAGAGAATGAACTGCTTGTTACCAGAAAGTGTGGTAAAGTTCGTTGATATTCTGGGGTTTTGCTCTTCTCATCACTCCCAACATTCTCAAAAAGTTTGGTGAGTCTATCTCCTTGGGAGCTGTTTCTAGCAGACTGTGTTTCTGCAGCTTCAACAGGCCTTAATTCACTGAGGCAGAATAGGCGAAAATAAATTGCGTATTTATCGAAAGAATCACTGTGGGATTTCAATGAAACTCTCTGCATTTGTTCCCCTCATCATTCTCAACATAGTCACAAAGATTGGTGAATCTCTCTCCATGGGTGCTCTTTGTAGCATACTTTGTTTCTCCTGAGTGTACAGGCCTGAATTTACTGAAGCAGAATAGCAGAGAATGAAGTGCTTTTTCCAGAAAGTTTGGTATAGTTGATGAAACTCTGGTGTTTCGCCCTTCTCTTCACTCCCAACTTTCTCAAAGTTTGGTGAGTCTATCTCCTTGGGAGCTGTCAGTAGCAGACTTTTTTTTTACTGCTTGAACAGGCTTTAATTCCCTTTGGCAAAGTAGGCGAAAATGAATTGCGCATTTCCAGAAAGTAGCAGGGCGGGACTTCAATGAAACTCTCTGTATATGTTCTTTTCATCCTTCCCAACACTCTCACAAAGTATGGTGAACCTTTCTCCAAGGGTGCTCTTTGTAGCACACCTTGTTTCTCCAGAGAAATCAGGCCTTAATTTATCGAAGCAGAATGGCAGAGAATGAGCTGCTTGTTTCAAGAAAGTTTGGTATAGTTCAATGAAACTCTGTGGATTTGCTGTTCTCATCACTCCCAACATTCTCAAAAAGATTGGTAAGTCTTTCTCCTTGGGAGCTCTTTCTAACAAACTGTGTTTCTATAGCTTCAACAGGCCTTAATTCACTATGCCAAAATAGGAGAAAACGAATTGCGTATTTCCAGAAACAATCACTGGGGGATTTCAATGAAACTCTCTATACTTGTTCTTCTCATCATTCCCAATATACTCACAAAGTTTGGTGACTCTCTCTCCAAGTGTTCTCTTTGTAGCACAGTTTGTTTCTCCAGAAGGAACAGGCCTGAAATCAACCAAGCAGACCAGCTGAGAATGAACTGCTTCTTTCCAGAAAGTTTGGTGTAGTTCGATTAAACTATATGTAATTTTCCTCTTCTCATCAGTCCCAACCTTCTCACAAAGTTTGTGAGTCTATCTCCTAGGGAGTTTCTTCTAGTAGGGTTTCTTTCT
>JAJEJO010051397.1:21315-179845 GCA_020662805.1 Glaucomys volans
TTGTGAGTCTATCTCCTAGGGAGTTTCTTCTAGTAGGGTTTCTTTCTACTGCTTGAACAGGCCTTAATTGACTATGGCAGAATAGGCGAAAATGAATTGTGTATTTCCAGAGAGAATCACTGGGGGATTTCAATGAAACTCTCCATATCTGTACTTCTCATCATTCCCCATATACTCACAAAGTTTGGTGAGTCTCTCTCCAAGGGTGCTCTTTGTAGCAGACTTTGTTTCTCCAGAGGGTACTTGCCTGAATTCACTAAAGCAGAAGAGCTGAGAATGAACTGCTTGTTTCCAGAAAGTGTGGCATAGTTCGATGAACCTCTGCGGGTTTGCTCCTCTCATCACTCCCAACATTCTCACAAATCTTGGTGAGTCTCTCCCTTAGGGAGCTCTTTCTAGCAGTCTTTCTTTCCAGGGCTTGAACAGGCCATAATTCACTATGGCAGAGTAGGAGAAAGTGAATTGGGAATTTCTAGAAAGAATCACTGGGGATTTCAATGAAAACCTCTATATCTTTACCTCTCATCATTCCCAGTATACACAAAGATGGTGAATCATTCTATAAGAGTGCTCTTTGTAGCACTTTGTTTCTCCAAAGGGAACAAGCCTGAATTCACTAAAGCAGAGTTGCTGAGAATGAACTGCTTATTTTCAGAAAGTTTGGTCTTGTTTGCTGAAACTCTGTGGGTTTGCTCTTCTCATCACTCCCAACATTCTCACCAAGTTTGGTGAGTCTCTCTCCTAGGGAGCTGTTTCTAGCAGTCTTTCTTTCTACTGCTTGATCAAAGGCACTGTGCCACATGCCTGTAATCCCAGTGGCTGGGAGCCTGAGGCAAGGTGAATACATATTCAAAGCCAGGTTGAGCAATAGCAAGAACATAGGCAACTCAATGAGAATTTGTCTCCATATAAAATACCAAGTTTGGCCGGAAAGATGGCTCAGTGGTTTAGTGCCCATGAGTTCAATCCTCCAGCACAATAAAAATAAAAAAGAAAAAATCAAGAGGTCCACTGGTCCTGAGTCATGTTACCCTGTGGGGAGCCATCCTTCTTTAGCAGAATGAGACTAGGCTGATCCATGGATGCAGAGGTCTGGCTTGTAGGAACTGGCTACCACAGAGGTATGTCCCAGATTCCCAGAAAGCATGTGGTGCTGTGTGGGAGTGGTTCCCTGTCTGATTCTGTGATAGTTCCCTGGGAAAATGGCTCTCCAAACTCCACTCCATCCTATTTATCTCAGAAGAAGTCCTCATGGTTCAGGGCCCTTTTCCTATGTGACTAAAAATAAAGAAGAGTTGGGCTATTCCATGTTGTTAAAGGCCAGAAATGGTATCACCTGACCATCATGCCCACTCTCATCAAAAGAGTATTGACTCTTGTGCTTTTGTTGCTCACATAATTTTATGGGTAATTGATTGATATATAGCCAACATCACCCTCCAGTCATTAAATCTTTTCTCATCCATGAGGGACTTGGCTGAGAGACCTTCACATTTGGTGTCTGAACAGGAATTGTTCCAGAGGATTTAAGAAGAAAAAAAAGGTAACATATTTGCCCCTTTCCCATGGAAAGCATGCATATATGAATAAGTTTATTCATAAAAAAGGAAAGGCAATTCAATTGTGTGACTTTAAGCCTGTGGAATTCGCTAAGAGAGAAATAAAATTTATTCAGCTATATTCAATTCATAGCCAGCGTGAAAGCTTGGTGTAAAGAATGCAACTCCTACAGTTCTTCAAATGTAAATGGAGAACTGGTCGCTTTAAATGGTGCAGACTTGATCAGGCAGGTCTCCAAAATGAGAGGAGAAATAACATAGGAATTGGAAGCACCAGGGCACAGGCTTTGGGAATTAAAAAAAAGAAAAAAGAAAAAACATTCCAAGGAGCACAATTGAAAATGTAGAGAGAGTTTAGACTGTAACAGAAACTTGCTTTTATGTGGACCAAAATGCTGATTTATGGACTGTGGGAGATTTAATCACAGGATTTAGAAATGCTATTTAGTGCTTTAAATTTAAGAATGAGAAATATTCATCTTTCAGGACCTCTAGTCTTCTGGGAACATTTGAAAAAATTTTTAGTAGTTAAGCAGTTTCCCATGGAGAAAGAGATACTGAAGGGTGCGGGCAAAGTCTCTGTTCAGAAGACTGGAAGCCATTCAGATTTAGAGGTGGATAAGTTAGCAGGGGACCTCTGTAATTTTCATTTGAACTGTTTTTGTCCAGTGACTTACCTTGCCCCAACTGTGATGAATTCGGAGACATCATGGCAGAGACAACATGGCAGAACTGCATGTTTTTCCCAGGCTCATTTCTTGCCCTTCCCCCCTGCTCCCCTACATTGAAAACTTATTCTTCTTAATTCTACAGCATGAGAAGAAAATGAAAATGAAAATCTCAACTGCAATCTGCTACTTTTCTACTCACTGGAACACCTGCTCACACCAGTAATTTCCCCTCAGCTCCTTCCAGATCTCATAAAGGTTTACATTGAGATGTAAATGGAGGAAGTCTACAAGATCACTAGGAGACCACTCTTAGATCCAAAGGGGGGAAAATAAATTTTTTGGAAGTTAATAAAAGATGTTCTCATTGTTTTTTTTAATGGATTAATCTTTTGCTTTTCAGGGATAATTTTAAAAGTGCATAAAAATCATCAGGACAAAAGCCAACAACCCAATATATTTTTACATTTTTCTTTTTGTGTCTTAAATTCTTAAACAAATTAAATCAATGTTTAATACATGTTTGTTCATTGCTGTGGAACCTCACTTGCAATAAATTATAAAAGTTTTGCTAGTTTTTAGTGAACAACAGATGAGTGCACACAATGACTATATTTACATGATTTCAAAATTTACTTACATTTCAAAGAGCATGTTCACATTTTAAAATTAAAATAATAATGGAGCCATATAATTTTAACTCATTCGAATTAGTGTTTTAATTTATATTGGGTAAACAACTAAAAATAAAAAGTCTTCTGTATAATTTATAAGTCACATTTTCCAGTTTGTCATAAAAGCAGTAAAATTGCAAAATTCTATAGTATCTAAATTCTATAATATTTAAGCTCTATAGACCTTTCTTCTAAATTTTTTTATACAGGAAATCACTATTAATACTATTATGTATATTTGCTTGATACCTTGATTTTGCAATTAATAATAAATAAATTTAATTTGAAGTACATGAAATTAATTATCTAAGCTTTTATTACAAAAGGTATTCAATTAATTTACAATAATGAGAAACTAAAATATCATCAACTGAAACATTGCCCACTCCATATGGATACATCATATACTCTTAAATAAAATATATTTAAATATTAGACATCTTTGTAATTTGGCTAATATAAAAAGGTATAAAATTCATTTATTCTCTATGTTCTGATTGAGAACAAAATAGCTAGCATTTCCACTATCAGGTGTGACACATAACTGTCTAAAACCAATTTTTTTTCATCTGGTAAAGTAAAAAAAACTATAACACTTTTAGTAAATTAAAACAAAATTTGTAAAGCATAATTTTCCAAAGGTTTACATATAATTAAATTGGTTATATATAATTAATTTGTTATATGCAGTTAACACAATCAGCAGTTATTTAAAACATTTATTCTTTAAATGCTACTAACTTTCCGTCAGAAATAGTACTTACAAATATAGATAAGGTCTTTGAACAAACCCCTATTCATTGGACCTTCTATCTAAAGAAGACAAAAAAATACTTAAAACATTAATTTCTCATCTGAAATAATAATTTCTTATCCCTGTTGAATTTCTATCATTAAAAACAAGCTAATTTCACATACATTATGGTTTATGCAATTGAGTTAAACCATAAATGTTATTTTAAAATAAAACCTTGCATCCCAACTTTCAAATTTCTCTTTAAAAGACAAAATTGATTAAAATAAAAATATCAATGATTCTATTTTAATTCACCATAATAACTAGTATGGACTTCTTATGTCAATTATGTCCTTGTTTTCCAGATAAAAAAGTCATTAAAATATAAGACTTAAAGGCACATATTTCTAAGCTAATACTCTCCAAACTAAAGCTTTTTTTAATAATGGTCTCTTACAAACTTATAATAAATATTAATTAATTAATTATGTCATTTAATATATTAAAATTAAATATGAGTTATACACTTTTATGTTATTCTCTACATGACTTAGTAAACTTAGTTATACTTCTAGAGGACATTCAGAAGATCCTGGCTTTATTTTAAGGGTAACTCTATAGTATATAGAATTATTTTGACACCTTCTTCCAAGAGGGGATTGAAGTTCTTGGCTTCTCCTTTTCATTTTTCAGATGTGATATTAGATTGTGCTACTTAATTTCTATTAATCCAAAGAATTCTATGTGGAGTTTTTTATGAAATACTATTCAGATAAAGAAGCTAAAGGTGGCTTCAAGATAAAGGTACCTTCTCTAGATTTTATCAAGAGACCCATGTATGAAAAATCAAGTACACAAAAATATTTTTTTGAGGATCTGAAAGCTATTACTAATCTTTACTAAATAATCATCTGAAATGTTTCTACACAGAGCTCAGACATACACATATTTTGTACATCCAATTATATTGTTAATTTTACAGCTTATAACATTTTTTAGATTGTGCATAATTTGTATTCATTTATAACATTTCTTTTAATGCCAGATTTTTGTCATATAGTTCATGTATCCAAAATGGATATGCTGGACATTTGGATTATTTTTGCTACTTTACAAACAAGATTATTAAAGATATTCATACAAATATATCTTTATGCATAAATATTATCTTTCCATAGATCACTTAAAATACAATTGCTGGATTGATGACATGAATTCTAAGGCTTTTAAAATAATTAATTGAATCACTACCCTGAAAGATATTATCAATTTGAATATAATAGCTAAAGTTAATTTATATTAGTAAGGCCATTACCTATAGAACAAACAAGTCATGAGACTACTTCTCAATGTCTCTACTGACTCCATTTTTTAGCTTTGCAACTCAGCCCACTACTAGAGGCAAAATCAAATCATACATTTGTTGGAAACTGGCTTCTGTCATTGTAATGCCCTTTTCAATTGAACAACATTGTCTTTAACAATAGGTAAATTTTATTAATCCTCCTGGCCAAATAGAAATATTTATTAAGCCACTTCTTATGGTTTAAATACTTGCATAATGCTAGGACACTGTCCACTACTTAAGGTTAATAGGGCTCCATGTTATAGCAATCTTTTTCTAAATTAAAAAAAAGGAGGGGGGGAGATCCCTATATCAACCCACTTAATTTCAAACAATATTTTCCAAAAATTATGATATTAGGAGTCTTACCACTGCTGAATGACACATGGACCAGATTTTACAATAAGGAGACCTAAAATCTCCAACCACAATGGTTATTTGCTAACTCTATTGAGCTCTCAGGTAAGTGAAATATGTTGGAAATCTGTTGGGCCTGTTTCCCAGATCCACCTTTATACACCCAATGAGGTGCACTGGAGAATCCCAGTATTAACTGATGATATTCATATTATGGGAGGTTTCACAGATACATTACACCCATCCATGTGACTGGATTTAACTATTAATGGTTGCAATGGAAACTCATCTCTATGCTGGTCCCATGATAGACATTCTGGCTGTCTAGAGGTAATCTTTCAGGAAGAGACAGCATAAGGAATGCATAGGCCAGCCAATTATACTGGCCCTTGGAGTTTAGGATTGTGTGTTCAAACAGTTATTAGAATGGAAATTTCTCATCAAAAGCCAATCATTCTTATGAAGTACCTACCAATATCTTACTGCCTTAATTGTTCTACAATAGATTCTGGTCCCTTTCCTAAATGGATAAAATATGCAAATGTCTTGCCAACACTGTATAATATCTCTAAATGTGGTGGAATTGTTTTTGGATTGATCTTCAAAAATTGATGAAAGACAGTTGTTTTGAAATATCTTCCTGTAAAAGAGTCAAAGTCAGATAGGCCTAACTTGGCAACATTGCCACTAAATGTTTCCATTTTACTTCTTAAAAAGAATTGAAAAACAACCATATTTAATCTAAATTTTAATACAATGAGTGATCTAAGGAACAAGGCAAATAATTGAGTTCTTTAAAACTATTTTCAGAACACAAAACAAGATTAGGTATACAATCATTCTGACTTTTGAAACTCCATGTAATTTGGGCCATTCCCTATTCTTTGGATATAACTTTGTACTGCTGATAACCATGTAATAAAGACCAAATCAGAATCCAAAAAACTCATTGATATTACTCTAGAAAGATGAATAATTAACATTTTATTCTAATAGTTATTTCTTGGATGATGATAATTTGGGTACTATATATTTTAATATATTTTTTAAAGTTTGGATCAGTTTCCACATTTATTATATCTAGGGGCATGATTTGTTCTCTTAGGATGCTATAGCCTCTGAAAATTTAGTATTAATAGGATGATTAAAAGCTCTAACAACTACTCTTACAAATTTAAAGCTCTAACTACTCACAAATTTCAGTAATGAACATTTTGCTCTCCAATTTAAAAAATGGCTTAAATGCCATAATGATTTAAGCTTGTATGTTGTTACAATTAAATTTCATGCTTCCCACTGGGACTAAGAGAAAATGAAGAATATCTAATGAGAATTTGACATAGCAATAATAATAGCTTGGATATTATAAAATCACTTGACTACATCCAGTACATCCAAATGGTGAAATTGATCTCATGGATCTGCATTTCTGGTTGATTAAATATTTCCTCAAGTGAATGGTATATTATTAGAATGATGTGTTTGTGAATAAATTTTTGGATCATAACAGTTGATTGGAATACCCTCAGAATGAAGATCAGGACCTCAGAGCAGCTCTCAAAGCCAAGATCCAGAACCTCAAAATAACTGCCCATCATTTGCAAATTTGAAGAAAATGAAGAAGTGGGATATGAGGGGAGCCATCCTTATTTAGCAGAATCAGACTAGGTTGAGCAATGGGGTGCAGAGTTCTGGCTTCTGGGAGCTGGCTACTTTGGAGGAATGCTCCGAATTGCCCTGAAGCATGTGGCACTATGTGGGAGTGGTTCCCTTTCTGATTCTGTGATAGTTCCTCTGTGAAATGGCTCCCCAACTCCCCGCCCATCCTGTTCATCAAATAAGAAGCCCCTCCTGGTCCCGGCCTCATTCCTGTGAGACTATAAAATAAAGGACAGTTGGGATACTCCGTGTTTTTAGAGGCCAGAACTGGTATGGTCAGACCGGTCACATCCCCTCTCATTGAAAAAGAGTTTTGACTTCTGTGTTTTGATTGATTAGATAAGTTTAAGGGTAATTGATTTATAGTCATCATCATCCACTGGCAATTTACACTTTTCTCATCCATTCGGGATGTGGCTGAGAGACCGCCACATTCCCCTTCTCTGTGGGAATGTCTCAGACCACTGTAAAATCTGGGTGTCTCTTAGGGGACTTTTGGAGTCATTGACTTTGATACATTTACCCAAATACATTCCTTGCCTTGACTATGACGCATTCTGTGAACTCCTGTGCACGTGCCCTCTCCTCCACTTCCTGCATTTACTGAGGAGGGCGTGTCAGGCCAGCAGAACTGCACTCTCCTAGCAGGTGTTTCCAATATTCCACCGCCCAGAGCAGCCACAGAAGGTGTCTCCAGGCAGACACTTTCTCCCTGGGAGCCAGCTGTGTCCCCAGGGGAGCCAAATAGTTATTCAAGTGTGCCACTGCCCAAGGTGACACTGATGACTCTGTAGGTAGAGAAGGACCCAAAGGACTTTAGCATCAGCTGCGTTTGATGGAGAAAACTGTGGTTTCTTAAAGTCATCAAACTGAGACTGACCTTGGCGGTGGGGTGAAGCTGCCTCCTTGTCTCCAGCATCAGTGCCTCCAGGGTGTCCCTGTCTCATACCAAGAGGAAGAGAGACACTTCTCCTTCTGAGATGGTCTTCAAAGCACTGGCTTTTCTATATGCTCAGGAGATAACTAGTGTACCCAGCACTCCACTCACTCGGTTTCAGAACCACCAATCACTTCTAAGCACTTAATTGCATTTTAGCAAGTTTTGGGTGTGGCCAATGCAATGCCTGGAAAGGTTGGGGGTATCCTTTCTTCAATTGCTACTTGTGAAACATTGTATGCTTAGAAGGAGATTTAATGATCAGGATTGTTCAAGAATTTTCAGAGAACTCCAGACTGTTAACAAAAATTCCAGGTGTGATGGGAGGACATTTGAAGTAGGTCTCCTAAAACAAGGAAAGAAAAAATTCTGGAAAAGAATCATATCTTTATGTGTGTGTGCATGTGTTAATTTTTGTGTTCAGTAAAAGACCTAGCATAGTAATAATATCCCTAAAGTGTTACCCTTTGCATTCATTAAAAAACTTCATGACAAAAAAATTCCATTTTCAATCTTCCTCCAGGTTCCAAATTATCTTGACAGTTTCTCTTGATCAAATTTCATGATGGTTTTGAAAGTGTAAGGAAGTAGTTTAAAAATGGTGGGTTTACCTCTTTTTGAAAGAAATATGATGGAGGCAGGGAGTAGAGGTTGCATTAAGTTCTCTATGATGTTTGAGATAAGTGTGAATGAAATACTCAGTTGCCATGTGGACTGAGCTCCATAGACACAACCCAGTGTTTGAAGAAGTGCCAATCTCTGTGTCTGGCATTTTAGGTACCTAGAAAGATAGGGACACCAGCAGTCATGGAGTGGCACAGTGTTGGGAATGACTGTTGTTCAGGGGCAGGGTTGGACCACTGCTCAGGGCAGAGGGCACTGGTGTATTTCCTACATGCCAGAAGCCGCACTGAATGATGAAGCTCTGGTCACCACTTTCTGCTCTCTCTCTTCATATGAGTTCAGTGTTAGCACCTACATGTAAGTCAGAATGTGTGGTGTTGTCCTTCTGGATATGACTTCCCCTCCTCCTCCTCCTAATCCTCCACTTGATTCTTCCTCTTCTTCTTCTATGTGGACTATCCAAAAACATTTGCAATACACATGCTTATTTACAAAATATACAAAGATCAGAAAATTCAACAATGAGCAAATACTGCAATTAAAAATTAATGAAATACGTCAAATTATTTCACTGAAGGGGATAAAAAATGGCAAATAAACTTGTGACAAAATACCCAGAATTATTTGCTGCTAAAGAATTTCACATTAAAACCTCCATGTGATATCTAAGAATTTGCCTGTGGCAGTATATGTGTGTGTGTGTGTGTATGTGTGTGTGAATATATATATGCTTATATATGTACATATCCATATATGTATATATTATTTCTATTTTCTAAATGAAAGTGTTCACAAACAATAAAATCTGTTGCTGTGTACCATAGGATAAATGAATGGACAACTGCAATAACAGCCTTCCTATTCTCTCTGTGAGCCTGACAGTACAACTATTCAACACATTTTCCAAAATGTTACATCATCAGTCCTATCATTTACCCAATTTTCCACTGAACTTCATGTCAGGTGTTCTTCTTTTTAACAATGTCAATAACTAACATATATAAATGAATGAAATATTGTAATTACAAGTTATAAATGTTCAACATGTATAAAACACAAGCAATAACTATATTTCTATGCATATGTCACACTTTAAATATCAATACAGTAAGAGATTGAAAGCAAAAGAAGGGGGAAATAAGCATGGAAAATCTGAAATACCGCTATTCATATAAAATAAATTTCAAGTAAAAGTAGTTTCAGAAGTGAAGGGGAACATTTAGTAACTATAATATAGTAACTTCTTTAAGAAAGTATACCAATCCCAAATGTGCATGGACCTAATAATAAAATTTCAAACTACAAGAAGTAAAAATTTTAAAAACTTACAAAGACAAAACAATAAGCCGGGTGCGGTGGTGCACACCTGTAATCCCAGCTCTTGGGAGGCTGAGGCAGGAGGATCATGAGTTCAAAGCCAGCCTCAGCAACTTAGTGAAGCTCTAAGCAACTCAGTGAGACCCTGTCTCTAAATAAAATACAAAATAGGTCTGGGGATGTGGCTCAGTGGTGGAGTGCCCTTGGGTTCAATCCCCAGTACAAAAAAAAAGAAAGAAAGAAAGAAAGAAAGAAAGAAAGAAAGAAAGAAAGAAACAAACAAAGAAAAAACAATAATCATATTTGGAGGTTTTGAGAATCCTCAAGTTGCTGGAAGGAGTAAAGACATAGAAGGCTTAACAAAATCATCAGCCACCTGAACATATGTGTTATTTATAGGGAACTATATGTAAAAATGACAATTAGAAAATCCACAAGAATGAACCAAATTCTGTCATAATACAAAATTTGAGAAAGGTTTAAAATTTGAAATCGTGCAGACTGTTTTTCCTGCATGAATTACTACCCTAGGAATCAATCAATACCTAGAACCCCACCCCCATGTCTCAACTACTTAAAAATTAAATGCCAAACTTATAAATAGATCACAGATCAAATAAGAAAGCACAAGAAAATTAAATAAAAAGTGCTTGGAAATAAGTGATAATTAAAGATTAAACTCTGAGTATCTCTTGAATGAATTAGTACTTAGATGAAAACTTCTAACTTCAAGTATTTGTATCCAAAAGAAGCTAGATTAAAAATCAAATGATTTTCAAATTAGCTAGTAGGAAGGAAAAATAAGAGGAGGAGAAGAAACATGTGAAATGGAAAAGAAATACTGGTGAAAGTTGATTGAATTCTAACAAGTCTAATAAAAAAAAAAGCAAGAAAATGTACCAGTAGAAAAGGATCTATCAAAACAACCCTACTAATGCTAAAAATGCTAAAAATGTGTTAATATTACAATTGTATGATTACAATTATAGAAATTATAGCTTGATCTACTTTAGAGGATAGAATTCCCTGCTTGTTTACAAGAGTCATGTGAGTGATATGTTTTTCCCAACTTTTCACCATCAGTCCATGGATGTCTTTCCTATGAGGTGAGTCTCTTGGAATATGTTGGGTCTTGATTTGAATCAAATCATCTAGTCTATACGTTTTGGTGGATGAGTTTAGGCTATCAATGTTCAAGGTTACTATTGAGATATGATCTGTGTTCCCAGTCATTCTAGTTTATTTTGAGTTTTTAATGTGAGTTAGTTTCCCCTAATTGACTATTCTTTCACTGTAGTTCCTCCCTTCACTGGTTCTCTTGTGTTTAAATTTCATCTTCAGGGAATGTTTTGTGGAGAATACTCTGATGTGAAGACTTTCTGGTTGTGAATTGTTTTAATATTTCTTCATCATAGGAGTTTTTTATTTCCTCTTCAAATCCGAAACGTAATTTTCTGGATATAGGATTTGAGGAAGGCATCCATTGTCTTGCAGAGCTTGGTACATGTTGCTCCAGGACCTCCTGGCTTTGAGGGTCCGGTTGAGTGATGCCAAGAATGGAGACAGGAAACTTCTCCAGAATGTGCATAAATCAAAAGAAGGAGGGAGTACTTTACTGGAACCTAAAACTAGACATTCAAAGCAGACTGGGGACACAGGAGGTGGATATATTAAAATAAGAAATAGATCCCCAGTGGAACAGCCACTGATAAAACTGGGCTGGAAGCTCCTGCCACTGAGGTCCTACCTTGAGCATATTAGAGAGGTAAGAGAATTAAAGGAACCAGCACTTTTGGGAGGTCTGAGATCATGTCTGTGTACAGAGCATTTAGAGACCAAGGACATTGCAACAAGGACATTTTCCAACAAGCGTGAAGGAGTATGATGCATGATATCCGAGTGTGGGGAAAGAAGCCACCATGTCTGCAGGTTTATGTGGGGAGGTCTAAGAAAAGAACCACTCTACAGCTGGGGCTCATGGGCTGGAAATTGAGGAAGTGATTCCTGGCAAACCTGTGTTCAACCTGAAAGCCAGGCCCAAGAAACACACTCTGCATGACACAGAGTGCACTTAAATCACCAGAGGAAAATCAAGCATGGAGAGAGGTTTACATATGGGAGGAATGGTCTCAGAAATCCAACTGGCTCCACCTGTACTCCCCCTGCAATATGACTGCTCACAGGACTAGCTTGGAGAGACACATCTGGTCTGGAATTTGGAAGGGTGGGGGCAGGAGAAATTGTTTGGAGAACTAATTTGACACCAGGAAACCTGGAGTCTGCAGATGATGTAGGGAACTAGGAAGTGGCTCACCACCACATGAGTGGAAACCAAGGAAGCCCTGGGTTAAAGACTTACAACAAGGATCATCAAGTACTGGGTGCTGGTGGTGTGCTGATTTAAATCTCCAAACCAACTGGAATTTTGCAAGGCTACTGGAGCCTATCTCATCCTAAACCCTGCCTCCAGGAATTCCACTTCCAGGGTTTATCTCTTACTGCAGCAACACAGAGGGTGGAGCATCACACTCCAGAAGACCACACCTAAAACTTCAGAGAAGAGAAGTTGAGAATATTTTGAAATTCATTGGAAAGCATTGTTTCACTTCTCATCAAGACTTTTTAAAAACTCTTTTTTACTGTTTAATTGTGACCTTAATGTTACATTAATACAGTTTATACATTTATACAGCTTCCTCCACTTTTTGTTATCTCATCTCTAGCATTTTTGTAGCTGTTTATTTTAGATGGATTAGTCCTCTCTATACTAGGATGCTTGATAAGCATACTCTAGTTTTGTGTTTTATTCTCTTATTTTTTATTTTTCATTTAAAGGCTGTGCTTTAGGTGTATTTTTTCCCCTATTTAGCTCTTTCTCTTGATTCCCCCACCGAATGAGTGGAAACCAAAGAAGCCCTGGTTTAAAGACTTACAACAAGGATCATCAAGTACTGGGTGCTGGTCGTATGCTGATTTAAATTTCTAGACCAAGTGGTATTTTGCAAAGAACCTGGAACCTATCTCAGTCTAAACCCAGACGAAAGGGAGAGAGGGACATTGGATACTACCCTGGGGCCATGTGAATTGATGCTTCACCCAATGCCATCAACCTAATCCCTAAAAATGATGCACACACTTGCATTACATGACTCTATTCTGTGTACCTGATTTGCAAGTGCTTCTGTCCCAGATAAATGCTACTTGCATGGATGTCTGTTCTAATCTTTCTGAGCTCATACCTGGTGAGATGAAGGTTCACAAAATCAACACTTAGAATGAATTTCAGGCATTTATTAGATTAGGAAAACAAGATGACATTAAATGATATTGAGTTTCTGCAAACTTGGGTTACTGTGGTCTGAAGGATTATTTTTATACCTCTACCTGGTACAATGTGTAGGAAAAATAGGAATCAAAAAGAGAACAACTTTTCATTATACAAGAATTTTCATTTTGTCATTGAGTATTGCCGAACGTCTCAGGCTAAGCCACTACTGATGGGTACAGAGGCTGGTGTTCCCATGGGAGAAGCACTTCCTATATACCATGTAGTCTCAGAGCAAAATGGAATCTGGTTAGCAAATGCCCATATGGCCTGACCTATAACATTTCCATGGAGTCAAATCTGTCTGTCCATCACATTCCGCACTGGCATTATGTACATAATCAAATCATTGATTCATCATTAGTATAGAGTGATTGTAGTGGGTGTCTAACACCATTAGTTGAACAAATTAGATTCTATCTCCAATACATTTAGTTGAATATTTCATCATGGATGACCTGATTAAAAGCCCTGGCATAACTAGGGTAAGAGGTCCTGCCATCCCAGTAATTAGAGTAATTAACTAGGAGGACCAAGAGAACAGATTTTGGTGCCAAATTCCCTCAGGGTTTCAGCTTTCCTAGCTCTCCTCCAGCCTTTTCCCAATTAAAGATTAACTATAAGGCACAACACCTGAGCGGTTAGTGTAGAAACAACAGGTCTCCTCTAAGGTCATACATAATCCTCCTCATTTTCCAAACAGAAAATCTAACCTCTTCTGCTTTGCAAGACGACCTTAGCAAGTGAATTAAGGGAATGTTCTGAGCGGCTCACAGTTTTCTAATTCACCTCAATCCAGATCTTTCTGTCTACTTTAGGTTTTGAAAGTTTGGTTTCCTGTGATGAGTGCAGTGGTTTCTACAGCTGTGGAGCCAGCTCTAGCTACTCCCACTAGGATGGGAACTGAAGAGGGGCCGCTCCTTTAGATATTCTCCCCATATGTTCCTTTCCTCCCTCCCCTTCATAATAGTGCAGCTGGGAATGGATGTGAGCAGACACACAGAATTCATCCCATTTGGTAATCTTGGGAAGTTGAAGAGCCAGGCATGGAGTTCCTCCTGACATAAAAGTAAACTATTTTTCCTCAGGGCCCACAAGATGGTTGTTGTATGGGCCTGAGGAAGGTCCAAATGCAACAGGACAGGTGTAAGAATAACAAGAGAAAGAACATGATTAACATTTTTTCAGTCTTATCTTTAGAGGCTGGTTGGGGTCTCTGAGGGCTGTTCATTTTTTGTCTTGAATCAGAAATGATGAGTCCACGTTGTGATTCAGTTCCCCTTCATTTCAGGTGGTTGTTAGTCCTTCCCCCTGTAACCATTTGACGTAGATGTAGTCTCCTGGCTGGAATGGGTCCTGGAAATCAGTGGTCTCCTGGGCTGGTTCTCTCCTAAGTAGAACCTGCTGGAGAGACTTAACAGGTTGGAACATGAGCAGCTGAGGGTGGAGGAAGGGCTCTGGAAGCATTGACATCTTAATTTCTTAGAGGTTGTATGCCTCCAACTTTCTGGACCCAAAGCGGCCTTTATTCTTGTGACTCAACACGATTACCTGTCTATACTGACTGTTGTTTAAATGTTGTTATTATTGTCCCTCTAATTATAGGGACTTCCTACTGCTTTAGGGAAAAAGGTGATGACTGATCTTGCTGCTTTGAGCTGAGAGGGGGCAATGTCGGTCAGGCAAGCCATTTGGATTCCCTTTTTGGAAATTGAATCTTTTGTGGGTAAAAGTCTGGTTCTATGAAAGAAAAAGTACCATGGGTACCAACAGAATAACACATGGAACTTGTATATCTGGAAGATGTGAACACACTTAATCTAGAAAGAAGAGTAATAGGATGATAATTACATTGATGTTTTCATGTTAAGCAAGTTTAGTTTTTAAACAAAGGAGACTTTTTATGTAGTACAATACTCTAATATAATGTTGGTGTTTAACCAGAGTTGTACAAACCCCCAAATTCTCAGACTAGTTGTGCTACAGAATACGACTTAAGACATAATGTTAAGAGTAGATTAATGTTTTAAGAAATATTTTTCATTTGAGCATACAGATGGATCTTGGTTTGATATCAGTGCATTAATATTTGACCTTAAGGAACAACCTTGAATATTTTTAACTGTTGTGTTCCTTATATACATACATAAATGCTTCAAAATTTACCCTTATTTGCACTTTTTAAAATCACTTATTAGACCCTCTTGTTGTTTCCTTAGATATATTACAGCTTTATTATATCACATAAAGACTTTTTGTCGAGAAATATTTTTTCTTTCGCTAAATATATATTTAAAGTTTGAAGCCTTTAATTTTTTAATCTATTGCCTTTTCAAAAATTTATATTCTGAAACAATCCTTGTAAAAATCTGAATGTAGAACAATAGCTTCATTTTAATAAGATGAAGTACTTTGCTCTTTATAGAACTCTATTTGAAATGTAGTTGAAACCTTTGAACACTTTGTATGTAATTATACCTGTTGAAACTTTTAGTCAACTTGGATTAGTGATGAAAAATGGACTTTTAAACCCCATTTTTTATTTATCAATTTCTGAAAACACCAGTAATGTTTTAAGTATGTCACATTATGGAACTTAAGGAGGTAAGACTTCTTGATGTTATATTGAACCTTTAGCATCTTACATTTGAAATCAATCAGATGTCTCAAACAAACACATCCATGATTAACCCCTTTTATGTCAAATTAAATTATATATTTTTAAAAACCAAGATATCAGAGAAATGTATTGGACAGCACCAACTATATCTTCCTTGTTGATGAAAAATCTAGAAACAATGGAAATTAGATATTTGATAGACAGTAGTATTTCACAAGTTGTGTGACTACCTAGAGAAACTTGTTGAGTTAGCAACCTTTCAAGACATCCTTTCTTTTATTTGCTTACCAACTTTAAACTGAATCTTTCAAATCATGTCAATGTAAGGTATTTCAATCCATTTACTTTACATTTTTATTTATGAGCTCATGTGTCAATTTTGGTACCAATCGTATGTAGATGTGACAACACACCTGTGTACATGCACATAAAACAGAAAGATAGAAAGGTCTTATAGCTTACTTTTTGAATCCCATTAGATTGAGAGTTAACCCTTGCATATTGGCTTCTGAATGAAACAGAGCATTAAAAAGACCTTAGAGTTGGATAAATTAGGTCTGATCAAAAATGCAACCTGGGCTCACCTGATCAACATGATGAACATAAAAACTAGAATTTCAAAAGTCTCTGTGGCCTCCATCATGATGTGGTCCTGTTCATGAGAGACACAAGGAACTCAGAGAATATAGACAAAGGTTATGCCCCATCCCTCCCTAACCGGGTTACCAGAAGAGGAAGCAAGGGAGCTTGCTTGCATTGTTCTCCCTGGTAGAGCACCCTCAGGTTAAGGTCTTGTTATAAACCAGTTTTTCTGGTCTCTTGGATGGCAGTCATCCCAATTTTCTCCTGGTATTTTGGAGGACTAATTCCAATAGTTGGAAGCTCCTGTTGGCAACAGGTCACACTTTAATGTAAGCTTTAGTGAACATGGCTAAAAACATTTTGACCACTTTTTTCTAAATTGGAATACAAGACAATTGGTAAGGATGCTTTGTCTTCAAGAAGAAAATTTGGTGGTGCCCTGAGGGGGCCATCTGACTATGAAAGTTGGCCATTCTCTCTCAGAGAATTTAGAGAAAGAAAAGATGTCACACCTGGTCTCATAGTCCGTGGCCCTTCTCAGGAATTCCTGGAACTTGGTCAATATGCATTGAAAGGAAGTGCATGATGAACATAAGGGAGACTGACCCATGTCCAGCTCAAGGGCAGCAAAACAAATGAGAAAGATGAACAAATGCAGAATGGGTAGAACACCAATGACAATGGCAAGTAGCCACTCTGGACATGATATGAGGGCCTTGTCAATGTCTTGTCACCGTCTAGAACTTGGGAAGTAATGCTGTGCCAAGTGTTGCTCATTTCTCCAGATAGGGACCACCAGGAATAGACTTACTGTTGACCGCTGAGGGCACAGAAACAGGTGTCTCTCAGAAAATTTAGCTCACTGGTGGGACAGGGCTCCACAGACCTTGGCAGCATGGGGCAAGAAATTTCTCTCAAAGTCCTTCCCCTAGGCACAGCAGTTATTATGGCCTCTCCCCACCCAGGTCAGTGGTGAGAGGTGGTTATCCCCCTGGCAGCAAGGATCTCAATGGAGCCTCCATCTATTATGGGGCACAACTTAAGAACAGACCCGTCATCATTGTTTTTCTTTTTTTTTTTTTTTTTTTTTGGTACTGGGGAGTGAACCCAGGGGCACTCCACCACTGAGCCACCTCCCCAGCCCTTTTTTGTATTTTATTTAGAGACAGGGTCTCACTGAGTTGCTTAGGGCCTCACTAAGTTGCTGAGGCTGGCTTTGAACTCGTGATCCTCCTGCCTCAGCCTCCCAAGTGCTGGGATTACAGGCGTGCGCCACCGCGCCCGGTGACCCGTCATCATTGAAAAGTCCAAATTTGAGAAATTTAGTAAGTGGTTGAGTGACTCTCACAACACCCCAGAAATGGCACTTGCAAGAACAGCCCCTACCATATTGTTGTAGGGTTTTTTATACCCTAAATCAGCACATCAAACATAAGTTGTGTGTTCTTATGATTTAAAATTACAAACTAATATTATACAATCCAACATCATTAGCATAAATGGGAAGTGGTTCAGAATGACCTTCCTTAGCTACAAATTAAGAAGTGTTTCTAACATCTCGACAATCACTGTTGACATTACAGTTGACATTGTACATTGCTTTGGAAAAATGAGAATCAGAAAAAGCACAAATTTTGTTATGAAGGAATTGTCATTTTGTGTTGCCAAATATGTCATGCTAAGCAGCTATTGAGGGGTACAGAAGCAGTTTTTTTCCCATGGGAGGAATCTTCTACATAACATGGAGTCTCAAAGAAAAATGGAGTCTGTTGAGTCATGGTCCATGCAGCCTGGCCTATAACATTTCCATGGCATCCAATATGTCAGCCCATCACACAGGGAAATAGAAACAGCTAGACTCTGCTCTGTAAACTGAGAATCTGATTCACCTCATAACATATGTATATCTAACATATAATCAAATTATTGAAATCTTTTACTTTTAACTAAGGCTTCCTTGGTTAGAATGGAAGGAAAACAATTGCTCAGAGCACAGGAAGCAAACTTGGCAAATCTCAATTGACATTTACAATATCTTGTAGCTTCCATCTTCCTAAGGCCTCAAAGTCATTCCACCTGATGAATTTGAGCATGTTCCTAAAAAAGTTTTGCCACAGAAAGATTGACAAAGCGGTCCAGGGAAGCAGCAATTATCTAGGACAGAATGATTGGCCAGTCAGGTACCCTGAGTAGAATCCTGTGATGGAAAGGTGTGAGTCATCAATTAACAGGAAATTGCCCCTGGGGGATTCTGTTGGATTCAGTAGCTGATGTTTTGGATCACATGACCCTGGGGCAGAAAAAAAAGTCAAGGGCACTGCCCCTCCCCCACCAGACCTTCCCCTGCCAACCTGGAGTCTGCATCTACTCCTGTGCCCAGCAGCTACCTTTCTGAAAACCTCTCACAGAGAAGAGCAGGACAGTGGGATCTAAACTTGGTTTCCTTTTTCCATGATCACTTCAGAGATTAGCTAGCAAAATTAATAGATTGGAGAAAAAGGAATGCGAGAGGTTTCAGTGCTGGGCTAAGCACTGTTTCATTTTAAATTGTTTGCCTTTCTACTGAGGAAGAGAAAATACATCTTGGATTAACACCTGATGGATTTGGGGATGTTGGTCTTGTCTCCACTGCTTTGCCTAATTCATTAATGAGCTCCATATGTCTTCGGGTGGAGTTTGTGGGTCTTCTACATACAGGATCCTGTCCTCAGCAAATAGGGCCAATCTGAATTCTCCTTCCCTATTTGTTTCTAATCAGAGGGCTTAGTTTTCATCTTTTGCTTGATTTTCCTGCCTAAAGTTCCAAAATTTATGTTGAAGAGGAGTGTGCAAAGTGGGCTGCTTGTCCTGTTCCTGTGTTTAGAGAAAATGCTCTCAATTCTTCCCCTTTCTGGATGATGTTGCCCTTGGTTTTCTCTGATGCAGCATTTAGGTTGCTGAGGTCAATTCACGCTATCCCTAGACTTTTTGCTGTTGTAACACATATGGGTGCTGGACGGTGGCTATTGTATTGGGGCCCTGGAAGGGGATAATCCTGGGATTCTTGTCCTGCTGTCTATTGTGTGCAGAAATACATTTATTGATTTTCTTTTGTCAAATGAAACTTCCATCCCCAGGCAAAATTCTAATGTGATCACTGTGTAGTATCTACAAATTATATTTTTAAATGCAGTTAGAATATTCCTATGAAATTACACATTTATTTTCAGCAGGGATATTGGTCTGCAACTGATTTCCTTGAGGTTTTTTAATCTAGTTCAATTATCTATTTTTTCTTTCCTTTTCTTTCTTTTTTTGGTAATGGGGATTGAACCCAGGGGCACTCAACCACTGAGCCACATCCCCAGCCCTATTTTGTATTATATTTAGAGGCAGGGTCTTACTGACTTGTGCAGGACCTTGCTAATTTGCTGAGGCTGGCTTTGACCTTGAGAACCTCCTGTTTCACTCTCCCAAATGGGATTACAGGTGTGCACCACTGAACCTGACTACTAAATTATCTCTTCTAAAATATAGTCAATGTTTCATTGATCACTCATCTTTGTGTCCCTCTCTCATGTTGGCTGTGATATTTATTGCCTCATCTCCATCTGATTTTCTTTTTCATATTTTCTTCCTCTCTCTGTGAACAAAGTAGATCAGTAATTTGGGACTTCTGATTTCCTTTTGCAAAGTAGGAAGCTCATTAAGGTACTACTCAGCACTGCTCTTGCTGTAAGCCCACAAGTTTGATTTCTTCTCTTTTGATTTTCCTTTCCTTGAAGCAATTTGTAAAATTCATTTCTCTCACATTTCAGAGTCTCAGAATTTCTCAAAGGAGAGTCATTCCATTTTGACATAGTCGATAATTTCCAGTGTTTTTCTTGCTGCTGATTGCAGTTTCGTTCCAGTGTGATCAGAAAAGGTGAAAGGATACTCTTTTAAGTATTTTGGAACTGTAGGATGTTCATGTCAGGCCTCAAATTACCCAAGGACACAAAAAGCCAAATTATTTCATTTGCTCACACATAGGGCACACATATGCATTCCTAATTTATTAAAATGTACTTAAAATTGGGGAACTGATAAATGAAGTAAATAGAATCTGGACCATCACCTTTGAGTCCTGAAGGTTAGCTGAGAGAGGATCTATGTAAATTCATTCATGAAAATTATGTCCAGTGATATTAAATATAGCAATGAATATTTTGAAAGGGAAACTGCTGTGTTCCTACTTTTCAAGAATGTGTGTACAGGGCTGACATTCAGCCTCTCTTGTGACCAGGATTATTTCATCCATGTGGGGAAACACAGTTGTTCTTACCTCTAATGCACTGTGTTATGAAGGAAAGGAGCATATTCTCCAGAATCAGTCACTCAGTACAAATCTAAAATAAGCAACCTTTTATGATATATCAGCTCCCTAGCAAGGTCTGATGCTAGGGCCTGGTACCTGTACCAGAGGAGGAATATGCATGAGAAGGGAACATCACACTCTGGGAAACAGTGTTCCCACTGTGGTTGTGGGGTTTTCTCAACACCATGATGTGAGAAAGGCCCAAAGGGTACCATTTCTTCATGCTTATGAATGTATTCTTCTCTCCGTGACTCAGGGAATTCAAATCTCAGCCTCTGAGGAAGAAGGATCTGACACCAGGAAGATGAAGCAGTGGGAAGGTCAATCATCACAGTCAACATCCCATGGACCCGTTCAAATCCAGAATGAGAAGCACCAGCAGAGGGGAGCTGTGGGGCACAAGATTCTCCAGGCAGAGGAGGAGGATTCCAGTGTAAGTGAAGGCCTGGTAACTGGGGAGAAAGGGGGCAGCATGGGTCAGATTTTGGCTATGATATTACAGATTTGGCCTCTACAACTCAATTCTGTTACAACCCATGAAACCCTGGTCAGGGACATCCTCACAGGTAAATTAGCCCCTTCATAGGTTGTGACAAGATATCTTCCTTCCATACACAGAACCTGTACACCCAAGTACTTGAACTTGTCTTCATTATTGGCTCAGCATCACCACCTTTGTAGCATTGAAATCTTCTTTCTGGGGTTTTATAAAACAGATGATATCCAAAGAACTTCAGAAATCTTAGCCATCCTACAAATTCCTAGTGCACAGGCCAAAGTCTCTAATCTAAAACAAAGCCTAACTCAGTTTTGAAAATCTATCTTAACCTGGACACTGCAGAGCTGGTTGTGGTTGTGCAGACTCATGAGAACTTGTCTTTTTCACCCACAGGTGAAGTGCAAGGACTATGGGGCCTTTGGACACACTGTAAGGAGTAGAAAATGCCCCATGAAGATCTGGGATGGGGCACAGGTCCCAGAACCCTTGAGCCCAAAGCAGGAGAAGGAGAAGCAGGCACCAAGGCAGCCTGAGAATCCCCATGACACAAGAAGCTTTAAGCAGCCTGAGAGACAGAAGGAACAGGGACAAAGGTGAGTGATAGGGTAGGTGTTATCCAAGTCTTGAGATTGAAGGCAAAGTGGTGGTGTTCTTCCTTCTCCACCCAATGATCACAGCCATGTCCAAAGAAGGGGTAAGTGGAGAGAAAGAGGCAAGGACATCACAACACCAATCCACACCCTGGAGCTCACTCATCTCCTGTCCATTCAGTAAGGGAGAGGATACAGGGCCCTTTAGAAACAAGATATTGACAGTCAGAAATGCACTGAGCTTTTGTGAATTGAATTAGTGAGAAATGAGAAGGTCTGCCTAGAGTTAGGGCCTGGGTGTCACATAAGGGATGGAAAAGACCTAGGAACAGTCAAACCATATCACAGCAAATACTAAGTGAAGTAGAACATGAAACTTTACTACCTGCTCTGGATCCATCCAAATACATTGGTTAGATCCACAGGCAAAAAGAGCAGCAGAGGAAGGATCTAGTCCAGAAATTTCCTAGGAGACCCCAGGGGAGGCAGCAGCCCAATTGGAAGAAAGGGACAGAACACAGTACCTATCTCAGGGTGAGTGTCTCTATGGTGGGTTGCCCTTTTCTCTGCTTTGGGTAAACTGGATTGGTTCCTCTTCCATGTCCCTGCTGCTGCGTGACTTGCTATAATCCATTAAGGACAATGAGACTCAAGCTTGTGCATTTCAGCTTTGGTCTTTCCAATATTATGAGGAAGGCCTTTCCTATTTCTCCTGATTTGGGATGGGAGTACATATGTAGCAAGTTTATTCCAATGTCTTAAAGGATAGAATGTATTCTTCAGGAGTATTCAGGCTGATGGTCCTCCAACATCGAGCTTCAGAATGAAATCTATTCAGCCCTCACACTCTGCTCAAAGGGGCAATGGCCATCTACATCACACCAAAGGAAACTTGAAATAGCTTTTGCATCTCAAATAATAAGGCCCAATGTGAATAATGGGATATTTTCTCTGATGCCTGAAAAATATCAAATTGATATTATCGTTGGTGTTCTACTAATTCTAGTTCTACTAGTTGTACCACTCAAGTTTTAGTTCAGGTGACTGATGAATTACCTTAGACTTGAATGTCAGTGTCTGGAATACTTCACTTATTTTTTTGGTTTTCATTGTTTCTTGCCAGAGAGCAAATTTTAATGAATGTTTTGCATGACATTGTATGTCTTTTCTTCAAGCACACCAGCAGGCCACTGCCCATGCAGACAACCTGGAAGAGTTCTGTCCTGGGCCATGTGACGGGAGAGCCAGCCACCTGTCAAGAACACTAAAGAGAGATCCATCCTCCCTACAGCACAACCCTTCCAAAGAAATTCACTTGATTTCTACTCCATTCCTGTGCCCAGGAAAGGACAGGAAGCAGCCATCCCTGGCACTAGCCAGCCAGGAGTAAGGCTATCTGGCCACAACACTACCCTCCATGTGAAGGGAGTAGAAGGAAAGCCCGAGGGTGTCTCCCATAATGTTGACCAGCCTGCCTCTAAAAGGCATGGTGTGAGCCAGGTGCTCAGTACCCAATCCAGTGCCAGGTACCCTGATGTGAGCGAACAGCCCTGCCTGCAGCCTACAGCATGGAGAGCAGGACAGGTGCCCACACTCAGCATCAGGGCCCCTGCCAAGAGACATGCCCAGGATTATGTCAAGAGAAGTCAGAATGCCCCAAAGAAACTTAGACTCAGCCCCAGCCTGACTCCACAGGGAAGCACTTGCAGTCTAGGCTTTGACCTTTGCATGTCTCTGCAATCTCTGCCAGAAAAAAGTGGACTCACAATCCAAGTAACACCCCAAGTGACCAGGAAAACTCCACCCCAGGGTTTCAGGATGGATCTTCACCCTCTAAGGAGAAGCCCTGTCCTGAAACCTGTCCCACCCTGCACCAAGTCCAGTCCTCCAGCAGCCAGGTGTGTTCCACGACAGCCCCTCAGAATGGTCTTCAGGAGACTGCACCATGACTGTTGGAGCTCCAGGTTCATTACAGCTCCCTCTGTCTCCACCCCTACAGAGCCCAATGCTCCTGCTGCAAGTGCTGCCTTTCTTGACAAGTCCGAGGGATGCAGCTCCAATGTGCCTGTGAGTTGCCTCTATGAGGATCTTAGGCATCCTCCTCCTCTGAGGACAGTGACAAGTAGTGAGGCACTCCATAGCAGGGCAGACTCACCTTCTAGCCTCAAGTGACTTGGAGGGAACTGTGGGACTGAGGACACAAAAGTGCAGGATGCATGTAAGCGTGGGTCATAGGAATTTCCTCATTGTGGGCCCTCCTAACTCGAACTCCATACAGGGCTGGAACAGACTCAGACATTGGCTCTGAATGATGGAAGCTTCAGATGGCGTTTCCAATGTGACCTTTGAAATAGGCTGTGAAGGATTTCATAGACTTTCCATGGAGTGGAAAGTGGAGTGGATATGCACATTTGTATATTAAAGGATAGTGTGGCTCAATGACTCTCTGTTGCCCTATGATTGAATTCGGGGCAACCCTGGCTGATCACTGGGACCTCTCTCTTTGAATCAGTGTCCTGGCCATGGTCGGGAGGGCTTAACTGTAGAGTATGTCAATGGAAATCGTTGTGGATGGTTTCCTTGGCCTTACTGATCAAGTTTGTTTACTTTCTTGGCAAACATGTCCTTCAAATTCATTGTAATCTTAATAAAATTATCCCCATGATTTGTTGTGTCTCTTGTTTGAGTACTTAGCTGTGCAAATCTTTTCAAACCCATTAAAGTACAAAATGTACTTTTAAACCCCATTTTTTATTTATCAATTTCTGAAAACACCAGTAATGTTTTAAGAATGCCACCCTATGGAACTTAAGGACGTAAGACTACTTGATGTTATATTGAACCGTCAGCATCTTACCTTTTGATATCAATCAGATGTCTTGAGCAAACCCATCCATGATTAATCCATACATGTCAAATCGAAATTATTTATTTCTAAAAACCAAGATATCAGAGAATTGTGTTGGACAGCACCAACTATTTCTTCCCTGTTGATGAAAAATCTAGAAACAATGGAAATTAGTTATTTGATATACAGTAATATTTCACCAGTTGTGTGACTACCTAGAGGAACTTGTTGAGTTAGCAACCTTTGAAGACATCCTTTCTTTTATCTGTTTGCCAACTTAAACTGAACCTTTCAAATCATGTCAATGTAAGCTATTTTGATCCATTTACTTTACATTTTTATTTATGAGCTCATGTGTCAATTTTGGTACCAATCATATGTAGATATGACAACACACCTGTGTACTTGCACACAAAACAGAAAGACAGAAAGGCCTTGTAGCTCATTTTCTAAATCCCATTGCTTCTGAATGAAACAGAGCATTAAACGACCTTAGAGTTGGATAAATTTGGTCTGATAAAAAATAACCTGGGCTCACCTGGTCAGAAGTTTATCCTGGGCTCACCTGATCAGCATGATGAACATAAAAAATAGAATTTCAAAAGTCTTTGTGGCCTCCATCTTGATGTGGTCCTGTTCATCAGAGATACAAAGAATTCAGAGAATATAGACAAAGGTTACACCCCCTCTCTCCCTGAAGGGGTTTCCAGAGGAGGCAGCAAGGTAGCTTTCTTCCATTGTTCTCCCTGGGAGAGCACCCTCAGGTTGGGGTCTTGTTCTAAACCAGTTTTTCTGGTCTCCTGGATGGCAGCCATCCCAATTTTCACCTGGCATTTTGTAGGACTAAGTCTAATAGTTGGAAGCTCCTGTTGGCAACAGTTCACATTTTAATGTAAGCTTTAAACATTGAAAATAAATCAGTTTACACAATCAACATAAATGTCCTCTTGACCTTCATGTTAAAGGGACATAGAGTAGAAAGGAAGAGGGATATACAAGAAGGAATGGAAGGAAGAGTGTGGAGGGGCCTCTCTGCCATGTCACGCATGGATGAGAAATGCGTTACCTGCCAGAGGAAGTTGTTGGTGGTTTTCACTGGATTACTCAAAAAACTAATCTGTTCAATAAACATACAAGAGCAAATACTCTTTTTATATGAGAGGGGGCATGAGGGGTCTGTCCATATCAGCTCTGGCCTCTTACAATAACAACTCACTCACTCTTTAACTTATAATATACAGGTAAAGGGTGACAGGAGCAGGAGGAATTTCTTCTGTGATGCACAGGATAGGGTGGAGTTAGGGGAGCCATTCTCTTAAGAGAAAATTCCAGGAGACAGGGAACCACTCCCATGCTGTGCCACGTGCTTCCTGACAGTTCCTAGAAGCCAGGCCTCTTGGTTCCATGGCTCTTCCTAGTTTGATTCTACTAGGAATGTCTTCCCACATCTCTCCCTTTTGAATATTTTAGAAAGCAAATGTTGGGCAGTTATGTTGAGGCTTTGAATCTTGGTTCTGAGCTGCTTCGAGGTCCTGGATCTTGGTTCTGAGACTATGGGAACCTATTATCATGATACAAAAAGAATTAGTAGCAACCATATTATTCCAATACCATTCAATTTAAGAAATCTCTCATAAACTGGGAATGCAGAACCCATGAGATCAATTCTATCTTTTCAAATATTCTGGATATGGTGATATGATTTTACAAAATACAGGCTATAATACCTACTACGTTAAATGTCCATTAAATGATTCTTAATTATCTCTTAGTCCCATTGAGAAGTATGAGATTTAGTTGGAACAACATACATGCTTGCAATCATTATGGCATTTAAGCCTTTGTTTAAATTTGAAAGCAAAAGGCTCATCACTGATATTTAAAATGGTAGTTGTTAAAGCATTTAATTTAATCTAAATTATTCCATTAATGCTCAACTTTCCAGGGCCATAGCATCTTAATAAAAGGAATCATGCACCTAGATATAATGAATGTGGGAACAGATAGAAACCTTAAAAACTACATTAAAATATTTAAGAACCAAATTATCGTCAAAGAAATAACTGTTAGACTACAAATGTGAATTATTCATCTCTCTAGTGTTATATCAATCTGTTAGATACTAATTTGGCCCTTATTGCACAGTTGCCAGGAGTGCAAAGTAACATTCAAACTATAGGATGTTGGGGTTTTTAGCCCCTTTGCCCCTCTCGACCTACAAAAAGGGGAAAGAAGCACGCCCCTACAAGGCCAGAGAGGGAAAGGCAAAGGTCGGCTGACCGCCCGTACCCAGCCCTCCAGCAGAGGGCAATCAGATGCATTAGGGAGGCCAGTCACAGTAGAAACTAGTTTATTGAGGAAGTCACACATCTCTTATGCAGGGTGAGGTCCAGGGGTGACCAATCAGCTTAAAAGTTAGCAGGCCATAAATGGTTCACGAAAGTTAGCTCCCATATGAAGGTACAGCGGGCATGAACTGATCATGTTCACAGAACTATTGTGGGCCAATCCCCAGTGGTGGTCCAATTCGCCGTCATTACCTCTGGTAATGCCCCAAGGCCTCAGGTTGTGTCTGCACTCCAGGAAGTGAGGAGTAGCTTAAGAGTTAGGTGTCATTTTCCTAGGCTAAGTCTGCGAGTTAAGCTTTGTTTCTCTCTTAGCTGACATGTAGTTCATGGCTCCTAACATTTCCCCCTTTTGTTTTGCTTACAGGGTGCCCACCTTACTTGAGGATGTGCCTGTGTTAGGTTGTCCCCTTCTGGAAAAATCTTACCCGTCATTGACTACCACCCTAGCACTTCAGGTGAGGCAACCCTGAGACCAGCTGCTTGTGGTTGAGGAGAGACAGGGGTCTGGGGGAGGACATTTAAGCCTCTACATCCTGATATGAGTCACCTCTGGGCCTGTAGGGTTCCCAATCATCATTATGGAGGGCAGCATATTGCTGTCGGACCACCATGAGTTGTACAAATCTGGCCTGGCTCTCTAGGAAGTAGGTAAGATTGTTGATTATGCAAGGCCCAAAGGTGAACACAAGGATGATGGTGATTAGGGGTCCCAGAAGTGGGAGAAGGTAGGGGAGCCACCCATGTAATCCAGTCCAGAGGAAACTAGAATGAAGTTAGCTCCTGCAACATTCCAAATCTTGGAACCTCTTGATCTTGTCTTGTACAATGCTGGAATGGTTGGCATAAAAGCAGCATTCCTCACTAAGGTACAGGCAGAGTCCTCCTTCATTTGCCATCAGTAGATCTAGACCACGGCAGTTTTGCAGGACGACAGCAGCCAAGGAATCAAGTTGAGCCTGCAAATCTAGAATTGTGCTGGCAACGTGTTGCATGTCATCTATTATCTGTAGAAAGAGTTTGTTATAGAGAGTAATGGAAGGACTTATACCTGAGACTCCTGTCCCCACCCCTGTGGCCACTCCTATCCCCAATAAGAGAGGTATGACTTGTATTGCCCTTTTGGTCTGTGGTTGGAGTGCTCCACAGTTGGTATGGGGAGGGACTAATTATTTGGCAGGATTGTAATCCCTGGAAACAAGAGGGCAAGAGCACATATTCTGGTCCAATTACCAGGGAGCACATTAGAGGCTGTTCCTCCACAATAAAAGACCATACCATTTGGGGCACATATACGTGCACTTGAATTAGGGATGGTGACATTTTTCCCACATTTTATAGGGTTTAACGACCCCATGTCCTCAGTCTGATTAGAGGTCAAGCTGGGGAGAAACAAGTTACATTGGAGGGGTCAAAGGGAGGTATATATACTTCAGCATGGGGTGACAGTATAGGGCAACTAGATGGAAAGGTTACAGACTCATTTTAGGTTAGCAGAAAGCCTGTGACCCTTGGAGGAACATTGTGAAGCCAAAGCCAGCAGTCATTAGCAAGAGGGGGATTGGTAAGGTTTAAAAGCTGAAATGTAGCCTGCAAAATGGTCTGAGTCTTGGGGTCCAGATTGAATTCTCCTCACATTTCAGGTAGAGCCAAAAGGTGGTAAACAGGAAATTTAGGACTAGATTTTGCTCATTTTTGAATAGTTCTTTCTACCTGCCTGCTTCGCACCCAATCTTGTACCCCACTCCCATGACTTTGTCTCAGGGGAGGAAGGAGGGACCAGCACATATCTTTGAGCTGCTCCACAGGGCACTGATACCCAATGCCATTCTGAGACCCTGCAGATGCGCTGGTCCATACAAGTTGTCCATTGGCATATTTACATTTTCTGGCATCCCTATATCAATAGGCTGGCATGGAATTATAGAGGGTGTCACATCCTGTAGGGCAGGGTGGAGGCCCACAGGCTTGGATGGGAGGGGTGCTGGCTTCGCCCAGCAGGCGGCTTCCCCCACTTTGGCAGAGAAACCTGAAGTAGTGATCATAATGGCTGCCCATTTACCATAAGGGGCCCATTTAGAAGGTGAGCAAGATGTTTTTGAAGCGTAACATCTCAGAAGAGGCTGAGAAACAATGAAACAATTTTGGCATGGGTCTCTAATTGCATAGAGGCAAGTAGCTCTTAGCAAGCTCCCTTGAATGATTATAAGGATTGCAACATAGAGTAAGAGGCCCATGGTAAATTTAGGGGCTCTCAGTGTAATTAGAATACTTGCTGTAGACATCCAGGAGGATAATGCCTGTGGTGAACGCCAGAAGGGAAACGATAAGAAGTCCAGTAACAATGAGGCAGAGAGTCCACCAAGGTCTTTTCATTCCTGCCAAGAGAAGGAATATTATACCTCAAAAGGGTGTGCTCTTGGGTGAGTTAAATTGCTCTGGTTGATAGTATCTGAGATTCCTAGCAGGCAGCCAAATAGGGTTTGGTTCTCCAATTGGGAATACACATCTAATCCTCTGCCAGCAATTATGATCAGGTCAGGGCCCCTCCAGCATCCAGTTAATGGGTCTTTCCATTAGACTTCAACTTTAAGGTAAGGCGTTTGATTAGACCAATGTCTTTGAAAGGCAGTTGCTGTGAAAGGTTTGGTTTTTTGAAAAATTTAAAATATTTAATGTAAGCATTACTATTCTTAATTGATCATGGGGGTTATTTCCCACTTTTTGTTTTGTTAATTGATCCTTTAAAGTTCTATCATGTCTTTCAATAATGGCTTGTCCTTTTGGATTATACAGGATTCCTTTATTATGCTTAATATGCCAATTAAGGAAAAATTCTTGCAATGATTTGCTTGCAAAACAGGGCCCATTGTCTGTTTTAATTTGTGCAGGCAATCCTAGGATGGCAAAACATTGTAGAAAATGGTTTCAGCATGTTTGGCCTTTTCACCAGAATGAGCAGTGACCCAGCAGGCATGGGAGTAAGTATTGAGAGACATAAATATATATTTTTATTTCCCAAATGGTGCATAATGGGTCACATCAGTTTGCCAAATAATGTTAGGTGTAAGCCCCTGGGATTCACCCCAGGGGATTGGAGAGGTGGGACTTGTAGGAAGGGCATGCAAGATTTGCAAGTTCTTACAACCTTTTTCAAGTCTCTTACAGGGACTAAGGGAAACTTATGGTGTAACCCTCTCCAATTTAAATGAGTTAGGTCATGAAGGCCTTGGGCTAATTTTAAGTCCTGCTGGGGTTGGGCTGTAGCTATTGATCTCCCTGATGTGGCTAACCAGTCAGCTGTGAAATTTCCTGTGTGAGGAAGCCTGGCAAATTTTGATGTCCTCTCAGATGCTATAGGAATATGGGTTTGGCACATTCCTTTAATAAAATGGAGCCTGAATCATTAAGGGAGTTATAGGATTTTTGTCCAGCTTAATATATGATGAGACTAATGTGGGTAGTAGATTTAGTACATAGAGAATATCCGAGAAGAGGTTCATGGGTTCTTGCACTAGAATCAGGGCAAAAACAACTGCATATAATTCCTTAAACTGTGCTGACCCACTAACAGTCAAAGTGGGTGACTGTTTTCTCTTCCACCATATGGGAAGAAGGGGGGTAGAGTACTATGGCAGATCCTTCTTTTCCTCCATCTGTGAACACATTTACAGCCTCAGGTAGAGGTCTGGTGGAGAAGAGTGTAGGAGGTGTCCATTTAAGCTTGGAAAATGAGGATGCCCACTTGGTGCACCCATAATGGCAGTCAACCTTCCCTAAGAAGCCTTCCAGTGCACAAGATACTCTATTCTTATTTCTTTGGATGGATTCGAAATCCGACATGTGGTAAGGTACCGTCAGAGTGCCGGGTTCCTTTCCATAGTGCCTAATAGCAGTATCCCTGCCCTTAATTATAAGGTCAGCCAACTGATCAAGATGAGAGTAAACTGGGGGAGCCTCCCCCCCATTACTGAATGGATCCATTGAAGAGGCTCCCCTCATTGAGTTACGGCTGCAGAAGACAGCTGAGCACTGGGAAGGATCCAAAGACAGAGAGGACTTTCAGGCTGATATCGAGCTAACTGGGCAGAATTAAGGGCCGCTTGAATCTTTTGGAGTATTTTTTGATGGTCCTGAGTCAGAGTAATGACATCTGTGGGATCTTTGTTTTGTAATAAGTCAAAGAGAGGGAGCATATCCTCTATAGAGACATGAAGCCAGGACTGTAACCAATTAAGTTCCTCCAGTACCTTTTGTAGGTCAACTAAGGAATAGGAGAACTGGAGGGGTAATTGGGGTGTAAGGGGCAAACAGAATCCAATTTAAGTTCAGTTCCTAATATTTTGAAGGGAGGTACAGTTTGGACCTTATCATTATATATATGTAGGTCCTCTTTTTCCAGAAGGCCTTGGAGCTCTTTGTATGTGGAGCTTAGTTGTGAGGCATTAGTGGCTCCTACAATGATATCATCCATAAAGATATACAGTGTAATTTGTGGCCTTCTTCGAAGGGGTTGGAGGAGCCAGGATACAAAATTTTGACAAAGGGCCAGGCTGTTGGCCATGCCTTGAGGCAAGACCACAAACTCATAGCATTCATCTGGCCCTTGATAATTAATGGAGGGTACCGAAAAGACAAATTTTTCACAATCATTAGGGTGGAGTGGGATTGAGAAGAAACAGTCTTTAATATCAATAACCAAGAGTAGTAGATCTTTGGGAATGGAGGGGATCCAAGGAAGACTCTGTAAAGGGGTTCTCACTGGGACCACACAGCTATTGATTTTTCTGAGATCCTGGAGCATCCTCCATTTTCCTGATGTTTCCTGATTGACAAAAACTGGGCTATTCCAAGGGCTCAGAGATGGTCTTATATGGCCTAAGGATAACTACTCTTGTACAATGTTTCTCAGATGTTGAAGGTTATTTTGAGGTAATGGCCACTGTTCCACCCATGCAGCTGGGCCTGGAAGCCATTGAATGGCAGCTGTTGTTGGAACAGTGGCCTTTAGGATTGGGGGTGTGGCCTTACCCCGGGGGGCTGGGACCCTCTGTCTAGAGGCCTCAAAAAGGAGGTCTCCCCTATAATTGCTAAAGGGACCAGGTAGATTGAATTGTTGTTCATATTCCTCCTGCTGCAGGAGGTCATCATACACTTCCTTATGATCAGTTGTTATAAAGACTTCGGCTTCCCCTAGAGTATCTTGCCCTAACAGGTTTGTAGTAAGACCAGACACCACAAGGGGGCGAACATCTCCTTGAGCTCTGTCCACATCCCGCCCCTTAAGCCAGTCCTTGGTCACCTCCGACTTAGTGTCAACTCCCACCCCAAGTAATTGGGGACCAGGAACCAACTTCCATTGTGGTGGAATTTCCTCCTTTCTTAATACCATTCTATCTGCTCCAGTGTCAATAAGGCAATGGAATTTTTTTCCTACTATAAAAATGTCCATATTTGGTCTGACCCCAGGGACAGTAGGTATGGGAGACACACCCTATAATGGTGACAGCAATGGTGACAGCACCCTCGTGGCAACCTCCTTCCCTTACATGATGCTGCCTGACTCACTGCCTAGTAGAATTGGCTAGTAGTAGTTCCTCAAACGTGATCAGCTCGTGCTTGCCCTATAGTCCTATGAGACCTCTGTGCACCTGTGTGCACACCCCATGCCTTGCAGACCCTCAATCTGATTGGATCTCCCTGCATCCTCACCCTACATAATAGCCATGTAACTTCCTTTAATAAACGAGTTCATGCTTTGACACACCTCCCGGCTCTGGTGTGGTTCCTTGGCCACCGACACTCATCATCCTGCTCGACCCCGTATTCTCCTCCAGCGGGTCCTGAGGAGATACACCGAACCTTGTTGCTCAGCAGGGAGCAACAAATAGGAAGAGTCCAGTGTGTTCTAGAGGGGTTATTGTGGGAGAAACCTCCTTTGTTTGACGGGGCTGGAGGGTTCCCCCCCATTAGTTTAAAGGCTTCCCTTCAATGTCAAATTTAGATTTGCAGTCCCTCTGCCAATAGAATCCCTTTTTGCATCTTGGGCAAGACATTTTAGGAGTGGGTTGCTTTTGGGTTGACCTGTGGGGTGTCCAGGTGGAGTGTCAGTGACCAATGTACTTGGTCCATGGGACAGTCCCACTTAAAATGGCCTGGTTGCCCTCAACCATAGCAGACTCCTTTGCTCCTAGTTGCAGTGATAAAGCTGCAGTGAGTGCCTCAGTAAGTGAGACAGTTTGGGCCTGCAGAGCAGCAACCAGGGATTGAGATGGATGTGCTTGCGTGTCAATGTCCTTGGTTGCTACAATCCACCTCCCCATGGAGCGGTCTTTCATCCCTGCACAGGCCCACTTATGATCAGTAGTCATTCCTTCCCAAACTAACATTTTGACAAATTGATCTCTCAAAGGCCTAGGAGGGAATTTCCTTTGGAGGCTTCTTTCTACCCTTTCATTAAAGCTTGCTAGGTCCTCGGTAGCCTTTTGAGTGATCCCCACAATGGTGGGTTCTGAAGGGCCCTCTTCTAGATTTTTCCAAGCGGTCAGCCCTAAGGCTTGCACTTGCTCCTGATATGGGGCCGGAATAGCAGCCTGAAAGAGGCCGGTGGAAAATTGGTTGCTAGACCCAGAAAGCATCCCATAAGTCACAAGGACTGTAGGGTTACTGGCCTGGTTCCCCTCAGCTTGGGTGTGACACTCTTCATTAAAGAAGGCACACAGTTTCAGATAAAAGATCCGAGGGAGGACAGCTTCAGTTAGCTTTTTCCAGTCCTGAGTGGTGCATTGCTGGTGAACGAGGCCCTGGAGGATAGTTTCAGCCCAAAGAGAATTGGGCCTGTCTTCTGAAACAGCCTTTTTAAATTCCTTTAAATCTTGTGCCTCCCATGGGTACCAAATAGCAGGTACATTCCCTCCCGGATTAACATTTACTGGGAAGGCCATGCAGGGAGGAAAAAGACTGAGGTCTGTTAAGGTCTTCTCAGTGTCACAAAATGGCCACCAGGGGGGTTTTCCACCATTTGCGCAAGATGAAGGTAATGAGCCCTGGGGGCGGGGGGATAAGTTTCCACTGCCCTCAAGGGTTGACTGCCCTGTGGCGCCTTCAGACAGGACAATAGGGACTGCTCTCAAGATAATGTTGGGCAATAAGGCAGAGGGCAATCGCCCTCAGCAGAGCCTGCTGAAGATTTGCAATCAGCTGCAACCACTAGAACGTTGGAAGTGCCAGATACAATGTCAAAGGAGTCCTGAGACTCTCCCTTAAGGCCCCCAACCTTGGGAGGAGCAGTCTGGGATGGATTGGCCTCCTCCTCAAAGGTTTCCCAATGTTGGCCATTAGTGGGTTTGTCTTCTGAAGGGGACATAATGGACTGAGCCGATGGCTCTTTGGGTGGGCCCCTAGGAGCCCCCTTAGGGGGTCCTGGAAACAAGCAAGCCTGAAGGGCTGGTAGCATAGGATAGACCCCCAAGTTGATCTCCCTTTTTCTGACAAGTTGCTCTACACAGTCCCACATGGACCAATTGAAAGGGTTAGTGGCTGGGAGCCAGGGGGCCACCGGAGTAAAGGTGTTCCAGGCTCTTTCTGCCTGTGTATCTGAAAGCTCAAGACCCCTGCTCTTTAGCATGAGTCTAAGAGCTTTAAGTGCAGAGTCATCATATTTAGTATGCATTTGCCCCATCTTTTCAGGGATACCCTTACCTCGAGACTCGCTTGGCCCGATCTGCCAATACTTTCGGTTTTGGCAGCCTCTCCTTCGCCTTGGTTGCCACTTCTTTGAGATAGCCCCGAAATCCCCCACGTTGGGTGCCAAATGTTGGGGGTTTTAGCCTCTTTGTCCCTCTCAACCCACAAAAAGGGGAAAGAAGCACGCCCTGACAAGGCCAGACCGGAAAGGCAAAGGCCAGCTGACCGCCCACACCCAGCCCTCCAGTGGAGGATAATCAGGCACATCAGGGAGGCCAGTCACAACAGGAACTCGTTTATTGAGGAAGTCACACATCCCTTATGCAGGGCAAGGGCCAGGAGGGAATCAGCTTAAAAGTTAGCAAGCCATAAATGGTTCATGAAAGTTAGCTCCCAGGTGAAGGTACAGCGGGCATGAACTGATGACATTCACAGAACTATTGTGGGCCAATCCCCAGTGGTGGTCCAATTTGCTGTCATTACCTCTGGTAATGCCCCAAGGTCTCAGGTTGTGTCTGCACTCCAGAAGTGAGGAGTAGCTTAAGAGTTAGGTGTCATTTTCCTAGGCTAAGCCTGTGAGTTAAGCTTTGTTTCTCTTTTAGCTGAGGTGTCCTTCATGGCTCCCAACAATAGGGAATAATCCAAATTACATGGAGTTTAAAAAATCAGAATGATTGTATATTTTATCTTATTTTTATAGTCTGAACATGGTTTTAAACAACTCAAATATTTACCTAGTTCATTAGATCATTCATAGCATGAAAGATTTAGATTAAAAATGGTTGCTTGTAAATTCTTTTCAAGAAGTAAAAGTGAAACATTTACTGGCAATCTTGCCACATTAGGTCTTGATGGCTTTGAATCTTCTAAAGAAAAATACTTTGATATAACTGTCTTTCTTCAATTTTTTAAGGTCTACTCAAAAACATAACCACCACCTTTAGAGATCATATGTAGCATTGGCAACACTTTTGCATATTTTATCCATTTAGGAAAGTTGTCAGATTCTATTGAGAACAATTAGGGCAGTAAGATATTGGTGGATATTTCATAGAAGTGACTGGCTTTATATGAGAAAGTCTCATTTTAACAACTGTTTGAGCATACAATCCTAAGTTCCAAGAGCTGAAATAATTGGCTGGCCTAGGTATTCCTTATGCTGTCTTTTTCTCATAGATTACATCTAGACAGCCAGAATCTGTCAAGGGACCAGCATATAGATAGTTTCCATTGCAGCCAGTATAGTCAAATCCAGTCACATCAATGGATTGTGAATATCTTTGAAACCTCCCATCATATGAATATCATCAGTAAATATTAGGATTGATTCTCCACTCCACATCATTGGATGTATTAAAGGTGGATCTGGGAAGTGGACCCAACAGATTTCCCACATATTTTACTTACCTGAGAGCTCAATAGAGTTTACATATAAATATTTTGGTTGGAGATTTAAGATCCCCTTATTGCAAAATCTGGTGCATTCTTTGCTCCATGTGTCACTCAGTAGTGATGAAACATCTAATATTATAATTTTTAGACAATATGTTTTGAAATTAAGTAGGTTAATATAGTGATCTGTTTCTCCCTTTTTATTTTTTATTTTTTATTGTAGAAAAAGATTTCTATGAACTGGAACATTATTAACCTTAAATTGCCGACAATGGCCTCGCATTGTGCAAATATTTAAACCATAATAAATGACTTAATAAATATGTTTATTTCACCAGGAAGATTAATAAGAGTTACCTGTTATTAAAGTTCAAGTTACTAAGTTGAAAAGTACATTACAATAAAAGAAGGCCAGCTTCCACCAAATAAAGGATTTGATTTGGTGTCTAATAGTGGGCTGAGTTACAAAGCTATAAAATGCAGTCAGTATAGACATTGAACATTAGTCTTATGACATGTGTGCTCTCTAGGTAATGGCCTTATTATTCTAAATAAACAAGCTATTATATTAGAACTGGTAGTAGCTGTCAGGATAGTGATTCAATAAATTATTTAAAAATCTTAGAATTTATGTCATTGATCTGGTAATTGTATTTTAAGGGATCTATGGGAAGACAATCTCTAAGTATAAAGATATAGATGTATAAATATGTCTAATGACCTTGTTTTTAAAGCAATAATAATAATTCAAATATCCAACATAGAATTTTGACTAAATGAACTCTTTGACAAAAATCTGGCATTAAAAGTAATGTTGTAAATTGTGTGCAATGTAAAACAATGTTATAAGCTTTAAAATGAACAATATAATTTTGTATGTATAGAATATGCATTTGTCTGAGTTTATGTATGGAAAGCAGTTTAGGAGATTTAGTAAATGTTAATAATAATTGTAAGAACCTCAAAAAAAAACCTTTTTATGGGTACTTAATTTTTCCTAAGTGGGTCTCTTGTCAGAATGTATAGAAGTTACCTTAATCTTGAAACCATTTTTAGCCTTTTTATCTGAATATTATTTTATAAAACTTCCATATATGATTCTTTGGATTAACATAAATTAAGGAGCATAATCTAATATCACATCTAAACCATGAAACAGACAAGTCAAGAGTTTTTATCCCCACTTAGGGGAAGGTGTCAAAATACTTCTATATCCCATATTGATAGAGTTTAAATAAGTATTTCCTGAATGTCCTATAAAAATCCAACTAAATTTACTTCTCAGTGTAGAAACACAAAAAGTATATAAATTATATTTATTTAATTTTAAATTATTAAATAATATAATTATTTTTAATAAATTTGTTATTATTATATACATTTGTAAGAGACCATTATTGAATAAGCTTTAGTTTGGGGAACATCAGCTTAATAACATGTCCCCATAAATCTAGTATTTTAAAGACTTCTTTATCTAGAAAGCAAGAATATAATTAACATAATAAGTACAAATTGCCATGGTTAATTAAAATATAGCCATTGATATTTTATATTAATCGAGTCTGACTTTTAGAGAGATTTGTAATATTTGGAATGCAAGGTGCTATTTTAAAATAAGTCATTGTTTAACCAAATTGTATAAACTATAATGTGTTTGAAATTAACCTTTTTAAAAAATCATAGAAATTTAGCAGGCATAAGAAATTATTTTATTAGAATAAGAAATTAATATTTTAGCTATTTTCTGTGTCTCCTATCTTTTAGATAGAAGGTCCAATAAATAGGGGTTTGTGAAAAGATCTTTATATTTGTAACTACCCTTTCTAACAGAAACAGTAGAATTTAAAGAATAAGAACTTTTAATAACATTAGTTGATTGTGGTAATTATATATAGCCAATTGAATGACATGAACATCTTATGAAAATTATTTTGCACAAATTTTGCTTTAATTTATTCAACATGTTATAGTCTCCTATTTTATCAGGTGAAAAAATTTTTTTAGACACTTGCTTATTACACCTGATAGTATAAGTGCTAGTAGAGAACATAGAGAATGAGAAAATAGAGAATAAAGGAATTTTAGATCTTCTTTATTATTAACCAAATTACAACTATATCTAATGTTTAAATACATTTTACTTAAGAGTATTTGACGTTCTCATATTTAGTAAATGATGTTCCAATCAATGATCTTTTACCATTCCATCCTTGTAAATCAATTAAGTATCTCCTGGAACAAAAGTTTAGATAATTAATTTTATTTACCTCAAATTAAATTTATTTATTCTTAATTGCAAAAGTTAAGATATCAAACAAATATAAATAATAATATTAATAAATTTTTCCTGTTTAAAACCATTAGAAACAAGGGATATAAATCATAAATATCAAAGAATTTAGTAATTTTATTATTTATTTCATCTCATAGGAAAAATGAGAATTAGTTAAGAAACTTTTTACCTAGAAATACATGAATTAATAAGTATAAAGAAACCCTTTTTATTTGTAGTGGTTTACCCAATATATATTAAATCTCATCAATTCAGGTGACTTAAAGTTAAATGAATCCATTTTTATTTTAATTTTAAAATGTTAGCATGCTCCTTGAACTGTAAGTAAATTTTGAAATCATGTAAATTTAGTCATTGTGTGTACACATTTATAGATCCATCAACAAAAGGAATTCTTTATAATTTGCTATAAGTGAAGATACATAGCAATGAACAAACATGCATTAAGCATTGAATTAATTTGTCTAAGAATTTAAGATATAAAAAGAAAAAATTCAAAATATTTCAGGTTGCCGGCTTTTATCCTGTTGATTGTTATTCACCTTTAAAATCATCCCTAAAAAGCAAAAGATTAATCCACCAAAAAGCACAATTAGAACATCTTTTATCAAATTAAAAACAAAAAAAGAATCAGTTCACTAAATATTTGTGAGCCATCTGGTTCTGAATGCTGAACAAATCAAAGAAGAAAAAATATAAAAAGCTGTGAGAGAAAAATGTCAGGTCACATTTAGAGGTAATCCAATACACCCACTTCTGACTTCACAACCCAGACCCTGAAATCTTTGTGTTTTTTCCTTCCACATTCTTACCTGCATTTACTGTTATTTGTGTTCTTGATGATTGCCATTCTAATTGCACTGAGATAAAATTTCATTAAAACATTGATTTGCATTTCTGTGTAGCTAAAGATTTTTAACATATTTTTCATGTACTTGTTGACCATTTATTTGTACTTATTTTTTGAAGAATGTCCAGATCATTAGTTCATTTACTGAATAAGTTATTTTGTGGGTGGTAAGTTATTTGAGTTCTTTATATATTCTAGCTATTAATCCCCCTTTGGAAGAGGAACTGGCAAAGATTTTCTTCTATTCTGTGAGGTTCTGTCTTCACATTGCTAATTGTCTCTGTCACCTTGCAAGAGCATTTTAGAGCCTTGCCATTCCATTGATTGCTTTTTGGTGATTGCTTGCTTCATTCCACTGATTGCCTCTCTGAGCTATAGGATTCTCATGAAGAAAGTTGTTACCTGATCCTGTACATGAAATTGTTTCCCTTATGTTCTATTCTATCAGTTGCAAACTTTCTGCTATTTTAAGGTTTTGTTCCATTTGCAGCTGACTTTGTACAGGGTGATAGATTTCTGCTTTTAGATTTGGATTTTGGGGCATGAATATCCAGTTTTCCCAGCACCATTTGGTAAAGATGCTATCTTTCCTCCAACACAAGATTTTATAACCTTTGCCAAGAATTAGATGACTGTAATCTGTATCTATGCAGGGTTGTCTCTGTGTCTTCTGCTTTGCTTCATTGGTCCATTTGTTTATTTTTTGGTCAGAACTAGCCTATATTTGTTGCTATGGCTTTGTACTATATTTGAGGTCATTTATTTACTTCTCCAATTTAACTCTTTTTTTCAGCCAGAATTGCTTTACCTATTATTACTTGTATTTTTCTCCTTAGTATAAACTTTAGGATTAGTTTTTCTTTCTAAGGAGAATATAATTGATATTTTAATGGGGATTGCATTGAATCCTTGGATCCTATGTTAGTCTGACCATTTTAACAAAGTCAATAATACCTTTCCATTAATATTGGAGGATTTCCCACCTTCTCATGGCTTCTTAGATTTCTGGGGGGGGGGCAGTTTCCAGTGTAGAGGTCTTTTAACTTTTTGTTAGATTCCTTCCTAAGTATTTTATTTTATTTTTAAAGTTCTTGTGAACAGAATTGCTATCTTGATTGATTCTGCAGCAGAATCATTATTGGTATATTCTGATTTGTGAATCCTGTACCTTTGATGAATTTATTAATCAGCTCTAGAAGTCTTCCAGTGGGATTTTCAGAATTTTCTCAACAAAATTTTTTACAAATGATGTGATTGAAAAAAAGAAAGATTCAGAAAGAAGTGAGATTGTTCCTGCTTGCAAATGGTGTGAGGAACAATCTCTCTTCTTTCCTTCCTATCTCTTTCCCTTTTATATCCTACTCCTGCCTAAGTGCTGTGGCTGGAGTTTCACACACTGTAATGAAAAGGAGTGGTGAGGGTGGGAATCCTTAGTTGTTACTGATTGCACAGAAAACATTTTCAGTTTTTTCCCGTTCACTACAATTCTGGCTTTGTGTTTGTCATGTAGAGACATTACAATGTTGAGATAAGTTCCTTCTATACTTAGTTTATTCCAGATTTTTATCACAAATGGATGTCAAATTTTGTCAAAGGCTTTTATGTACCTGTTGAGATGTTTGTGTGAGTTTTGTCCTAGATTCAATTTATGAAGCCTTTTACATTTGTTAATTTGCTTATGTTGGACCATTTTTGCATCTCAAGAATGTAACCAACATGACCATGATGAGCAATCTATTCAATGTGATGCTGAATGTGATTTGTTAATATATTTTTGAGGATTTTTGTCCCTGTGTCCCTGAGGAATACTGGTCTAGATCTTTTTTCTTTGAAGTGTACGTATCTGGACTTGGTATCAGAGTTACACTGGCTATACAGAGTGAGGATGTAAGTGTTACCTTTCTATTTCCTGGAATAATTTGAATCAAATTCACACTAATTCTTCCTTCAAGATCTATTAAAATTTAGCTGTGAGATCATCTGATCCTGAGGCCCCCCCTTTCTCTTTTTAATTTTGGAAGGCTTAATTTTTTTTTTTCTCAGAGTAACCAATACCTTTTTATTTTTAAAAAGAGCCTCATTTTCTTCATGGACTTCAATTTACTGCTCTTTTGTTTGAGGAACTACTACTCATATTAACAAACTATATTTTTTTAGAGTAATGATCCTATTTTGAAGAACAGGAAAATGAAATTGAACATGCAATTCTACAACATAATGTCTGGAAGGAGATGCTGAATAAATTAGTTGGTTTATATATGATGAATGGGTTGGATAGATAAAATTGGGGTTATATATTATAAAAACACAACATTTTGAAATTTTCTTAATTTACCCAATAATTATGAAATATTCCCCCATATACTATTCTCTTTTCAATTAATGTTTAATAGTGCACTATAATTACACATAATCATGGGGTTTATTTTGACCTACTTTTACATGCATGGAATATCATTTTGTCTACTTCAGTCACTAGCACTTCCTCTTACCCTCTTACCCTCTTAGCCATGTCCAGTGTGGCTGAGGGAAGGGTTAACTGTTGGAGGACAATGCTGGCTATAATCAATTAATGCCCATAATTGTGTCTAATCAATAAACACACAAAAGTCAATGCTCTTTTCAAATGGGAGGGAGCATGATGGATCAGGCCATACCAGATTTGGCCTCCAACAACATGGATGAGCCCATCTCTCCTTTATTTAATAGTCACACAGGTAAAGGGGGCCAAGACTGGGAGGGGCTTCTTCTGTGATGAACAGGATGGGGTAGAGTTAGGGAAGTCATTTGTTTAGGGAAACTAGCATATAAGTCAGACACTCCCACACAGAGCCACTTACTTCCCAGGCTATCTGGAACAGTCCATCATGGCTGCCAGCTCAAGCTTGCCAGAGTCAAGCCTCTATAGCCCGAGGCTCAACCAAATCTGATTCTGCTAGATATGGATGCCTTTACACACTCCTCCACTCCTCAGTTCCTTGTCCTCTACCCTACTCTCCTCTCTCTGTTTATTTGTTGTCTTTTAACTTGTTCTTTAACTCATAAAGGTGGAATTCTTTGTGGCATATGCACACATGTACCAAGCCTAATTTGCTCAATTTCATTGTGCAATTCTTCCTTTTCCCCATCTCCCCTCCCTCCCCCTCAATCCCCTTTCTCTTCTCCACCATCTCTTCTGGATGGGTTTTTATTACTGCTTAAATCTCACTGGATATTATTGGATCTGTTTAAGTTTTCCATATTCTTTTGGTTCAATTTTGGCAGTTTATATGTGTTTGGAATTGTACCCATTTCTTCTAGATTTTCCAATTTATTGGAATATATGTTCAAAATGGTTGGTAATGATCCTCTAATTTCAGTATTCACTAATGTAATATTTCCTTTTTCATTTTTAACTTTATCAAGACTTCTTTCTCCTTTTTTTCTTTAGTTTGCATAAGGGTTTGACAATTTTGTTCACACTCTCAAGGAACCTACTCTTCATTACTGTTCTTTTACTCTCTATCTCAATAATTTCAGCCTTGACCTTTATTTTATCTTTCCTTCTACTGATTTAGGAAATAGTTTATTCTTCTTTTTCAAAGATCTTGGAATGCATCATTAGCGTATTTATTTAGATTCTTAATGTAGGCACTCTTAGCTGTATTCTTTCTGCCATCACTTGTTTTCCAGAGATTTTGGTATGCTTTATTTCTGGTCTCATTTGATTCTGAGAAATTTTCAATTTCTTCTCTGATTTCTTTAGTGACCAACTCATTATTCAAATGTGTATTATTCAGTTTCCATGGGTTTGCATATTGTCTGTTGACTTCCAATTTTTATAATATTTTTCTTTAGTTTTAGATGGACACAATACCTTTATTTTATTTATTTATTTTTATGTGGTGCTGAGAATCAAACCCAATGCCTCACACCTGCTAGGTGAGTGTACCACCACTGAACTACTAATTTTATTCCATTAATAGCTGATAAGTAGATTGGGATAATTTTGGTTATCTTATGTTTTAAAGACCTTTTTTGTTGTAAAATATAATCTATTTTGCAGGAAGTTCCATAAGCAGCTGGGTAAGATGGGTATTAAGCTGCTGTTGGGTAAAATACTCTGTAACTGTTTTTTAAGTCCATTTGTCTTACAGTATGAATTAAATCTGGAATGTTTTGTTCATTTTATGTCAGCATGATGCATTAGTGAAATCACCAAGTATTCTCTTATTAGATTCTTCTGACCCCTTTTGTCAAATATACATGTAAATTATGTGTGTACACGCACGCACGTGTGTTCATACATGCACGAGTGTGTGTGTGTGTGTGTGTGTGTGCAGCCAAATCCAAAATTGGGGGTATAAACATTAACTCTCATAAATTTCATGTTGGTTTGTTCTCTTCACTGATATGCTGTGATCTTTATTTCTTTTAACTAATGTTGGCTTGAAGTTTGTTTGGTTATAATATTTTTAATCTTTTTGACCTGCTTGCTTTTGGATTCTATTTTAATGGAATATCATTTCCATCCTTTCACTTGTAGCCTGCAGATGTCCTTGCCTTAAGGTCAGTGTCTTGTAGGCAACATATAGTGGGTCTCAGTTTAAGAGACATGCAAATGTACAGTTTTAATAGGAGAACTGATTCTATTCACTTCCACTATTATTGTAGAGAGGGATGTATTACTTCCTTATGTGCTGATTTATTGCTAATGTTTGCTTAAATCAAAATTCTTATTTGCTAATCTGTTCTTCTAATGAGATTTATTGCTTCCCAAACGCTGTTGATTGTTTTAATCTTCTTTTCTATACAGGATTCCTTTAGGTATCTATAGTAATGCTGGTTTAGTTGTTCTGACTTCTCTCACTTTATGCTTTTCTTTAGAAGTATTTATTTCTTCTTTGATTATGAAAGATAGTTTTGTAGGAAAGAGGAAAGTTGGTTTGAAGTTTTGTTTATAAAGTGTTGAAACACATCATTCCAAGACTTTTTAAACTTTATGTGTTTACTGAGTAAATATAAGTGGACTGATCAGGCCTCACCCTCGAAATTGGTTTCCATTTCTACTCCCTTTGTGTATACCACCACCCCAGCTGAGCCAAGGTGAAAGTGAAGAAGCTCAACAAAGTTCAGTGTGAGAAGAGAAGAAAACCAGCAATCCTGGGGTTGAGAACCCATTCGCAAGGGACCTCTAAGCTGCATAAGCTGCACCTGTCACAGTCCAGGACTTTCCACAGTGGAGAAAGTAAAGTCATTTCCATGGTAGAGGCCCAGCAGGAGGGAGCACATCACCCAAGACAGCAGGTTGCCTTGGGCTCCAGCACCATATTGCACAGAATCCTCCCAGAAAAACAGGGTGCTAGAGGAAGGCAGGAACTCCTCCAGATTGACTTGATTACTAAGGTTAAGTGCACAAACACCTACATAGGTTTGACCTATGCCATTCATGTGAATAGCAGGTACTGCTCACCTGAGCACTGCTTTCAGGTCACTGCTCTTCTTCAAATTTCTTGATGTCTCCTCTTCTGAGTGCAGGTCCTGAGGTCTAGGAACAGTAGAGAGGGCAGAAGGGTCAAATAAATGGAAATGATAAGCCCCAATATGTAGGGCAAGAGCAAACCTCCCACCAGCCAGAAGGCTTACAGCACCTTCATAAACAAATGGGAGACCAGGGCACCACCATCCATCTGAAATAAGACTTCATTCCAGGGACTATCTCCCTATAGTTCCTGCTTTATGGTAGCTTCAGCTCCACTCCTGCACCTGGACACAAAGTTCCAGCACAGCTTACCTCTCTGAGGTTCAGCACCTTGCAGCAGTGACCTGGTGTTCTCAATTCCTCTGAATTCTAGACCACAGCTCCAGAGAGGTGCATGCAGCGCTCCAGAGAAAGCTTCCCTCCTTCTACTGAGATTCTCCTTTACCTTTTCTTTACCATCCTTCCAGTTACTGCACCCCTTCTCCCTTTCTTAATGTATTTTACTATCAGTTACTCAAACCAATGAACATGAGATTTAAATCCCATGAAACATTCAAGTTTCAAGCACAGATACCTGAGCACAAATCTGCCACATGTGAGCAAAGACTGAAAGTGCAGTAAAGTCACTAAGATGGGAGAATTCATATGGCTTTCCAAAGCCTGCCCTGTGCAGACTTCAGTTCTCTATATGACTCCCTTTACTGAGGCTCAGAAATACAGTGGCCTTTCAGGGAGGAAATTCGTGCAGTTCTCTAATCCCAAACCTAGCTTAGACAATAGAGGATGCTTTGCATGAAGGGTCTCACTGGGCTGAGCCTGCACTTGTAGCACAGTTATATCTCACATTACAGGAGGTGGTCTGTGGGGGACTCACATCACCTTGGGCATTGAGCTTACCAAAGATATCAATCCATGGCTTTACCCAGATTTCAGATACATAAATTTCTTGCATTAGAGCCCTGCTTCTCAATGTGCTTGGCAGCACATTAGGGTTTGAGAGGCTTTGTTTAGCTAAATGGTCCTCCTCTCTGGTATCCCATTGGGATCATCTGCCTTGGGTTTTTATTATTATTATTATTATTATTATTATTATTATTATTATTTATTGTTTTAAGAAGCATCACTACATCAGACACTGTGTGAATAAGGACTGCAGGGTCAGTGCTCTCAGGGAGCAGGGAACAGGTATCTGCTTAGTTTTCCCCAGAGAGCAACAGAGACTTTCTTTATCCTAGTCAGACATGCCCCCAAATGTAGAGAATGGTGATTGCCTCTCAGTGATTCATGGTGTTTGCCAAACAACACCAGTGATTCTCAAATTTTGCTCATATTTAAAATTGCTTAGAGATTGTATTAAATGGTCAATTGCTGCAAGATGCTCAACCTAGGAGAGGTAAGCTGTGCTGGAACTTTGTGTCCAGGTGCAGGAGAGGAGCTGAAGCTACCATAAAGCAGGAACCATAGGGAGACAGTCCCTGGAACGAAGTCTCATTTCTGATGGACAGAGAAGCCCTGGTCTCCTGTTTGCTTATGAAGGTGCTGTAAGCCTCCCGGTGGGGGATTTGCTGCTGCCCTAGGTATTGAGGCTTGTCAGTTTCCAAAGTCAAGGCCTGAAAAAGTAAGGTGAGATTTTCTATCTCAACTACTAGCATTTCACATGTTTATTGATCAAAAATGGGAAAATGCAGTGATACAGATTTAAGCATAAAATAGGAATCAGCTTGACTGGTGTTAATCACTAATTTAGAGCCCCCCAGGTGTTCCCAGTAGGACTCAAGTAGAGAATCAGTGCGCAGAAAATAAACCTTGTGAAGAAAACTATTGTGAAAGGCATTTGCTTAGCTAAGGAAACAAAATATGGACAAAGTAGCCCACACTGGTGAGAATTTTATAAACATTGAAATAAATATTTTGAACTACTGTGAATTACTTTAAGTAGCCACAGCAGGCAAGGACAAGAGAACTTTTTCCAAAATGGTTTCATGATTACCTTGAAGGCACATAGGCCTGCTTGGGTGCTGGGAGAAAAGTCAAACACAAAATTGCCATTAATACTTGTTCTACATCAAGTAAAAATTAAATCAAGTAAGACATGGAGCAAGGGAAAGAAGTGTATGTGAAACAATTGCAAACAGTCATTTCCAATATGAAGAAGGGCTCACCTGCTTGGTGGCTGAGGATGAGCACCTAGACCAGGTGAGGCCTTCTGGAGGCAGCCTGGTTTACTTTAAAAGAGACGCCCTCTGACTCTTGGATGCTGTCTTCACAAGGATGCAGGGTCCTGCCAAGAGTGCCTTCCTGCTGGCTGGCAGATGCCAGTGACAGTTACTGCCACTCCTGTGACCTGGGAGGTGAGTAGAAACCAAGCTCAGGTCTTTGGATGGGAGACTGTAGGGCAGAGGTTCTCATGTTGGTGGTACTGACAGATATCCACCTTGACAGAACGAGGTCTATGACAGAGCTCTTCCTGATTACTTGCAAGTGCATTGGCCTGCTTGGCTGCTGGGCAAAAAGGCAAATGCAAATTCCATTAATTCTTATTTTACATCATGTAAATATGAAATCAGTCAAGCAACACATGGATCAAAGAAGTTTAAATGTAAAAGAATTACAGTCATTTTAAATATGAAGTAGTGTCAACCTCAGCGATGGTTAGAAAGAGAATAATTTACAGTGTCTACTTGATGCAATCCATGCCATACTTTTAGTAAAATCATTTAGCAAAATCATTCTTTATGTGTTGTTAATTTGTAACAGACCTTTTCTATGTTTTATGGAGAGTCAATGGCTAATGCAATTTTGAGGGCACTCTTACTGTGGTTACAAGTAATGGAGGCCTCCTATTGGCCTGTCACCTCAGAATTTCATGCTCTGAGGTGCTTAAGCAGAGACTGTAATGGACTCTGTTGCTTCTGTTGTGTGAGGGTCTATTGTGTGAGTAGTTAGGTCTTGAAAATCTGTCCTCATGTGTGGGTATCTTAACATCATGACATGCAGTAAATGTAATCAGAAAGGTAAATTCAGTCACCAGCCCCAGTCTGAGAGGAGAGGACCTGTCAATTTCATAGCCATCCACATGTGAACATGATGTAAAATTTACTATTGACCTCTACAACTGTGCTAACCAAAGAGAAAAGTGGGAAATGAATAAACTAGAGCAGCTGATGCCTAAAGCATGAGTCACAGTGTGAGCACTACACAATGCATCAGGAGAAGAGGATGCAAAAGCAAATACAGAGGAAAGAAGTGAGAAAAGGAAAGAGAAAGCAGACAAAATGAGAAGAAGAATGGAGGAGAAGGGCAGGGGTGGAGAGGAGAAGGGAAAGAGGTCCCAAGGAAAGTTTCATGTGACTGAGAGCATGTCATATTCAACAGAACTTGACAAAGCAAATGAGGTGAGGCTTATTAAGACATCTGAGAAGAAGGAAGCAGTGCAGGGACCACCACGGGAGATCTGTGCCTTCTCCTCGCTGAGGATTTTAAAATGAAGATGCTTCCCTGGTTCTGGTTTTAACATCCCCTGGCCATGAGGGTGTTTGTGGCAGGAAATCATTGCTTAAGAACTTTGACCCAAACTTGTCAGGGGTCTGTCTGCCTTGGTCTACCTGCTTCTTTTCTGCTGATGAGTCCTGGAGAATTTCCTGTTCAGTGCAGAATTAACCCTCAGTGGGGCTCTGTTTTTGTAACTGTAGATAGGAGTTAGCTCTGGTCACAGGTGCTGGCCAGTCCTCTCTCCTGCAGAGCAAGGGCCCAAGGCAAATTATCAGGCTCAGGTCAATTGCCCTGCTGGGGGAGGACTCCAGCAATTGTCTCAGAGCACTTCTGGGTGTAGGGGAGGTCAGGCTCCCTGAGATAGAATGCTGAGGTTAGAGCTTCCACACAACCCCACCAGACCCAGGTCTGCATCCCCATGGCTTTTTCTTATCTCAGAGTTCAGACCACCTCTTGGCTTTTCTCCACTCTGCAGACCTCCAGCCTAGACTCCAATGTTCCTGTCACTGCCCAAATCTCTTGCTAAAACGATGGCACAGTCTCAGTCTCATGTGCAGGTGAACTCCTTACTTGGGCAGGGACGTCAGTGAAAATACAGGAGGCATGGACACAGTGTCTTTGGTACACTAATGAAAACAATCCCAAGACAAAGACAGAATAATAAAGAAAAAAGAAAAAGAAAAGAAAACTGCAGGGAGTTCTGATTTCTAGGGCAGAAAGTGGACACAAAGGGTCTTGAAGCTGGCAAGGCTTCCCACACTCTCTAAACCTGCTGGGGAATACTAATCTCTCCCCATGCTGTTTGCTTTTCAGTGTCTGAGGTTCTTTCTGGCTCAGACTGTTAAATTGCTGGACAGCACAGCCTGCTTTTCCTCCCCCTTTCACAAGGGCCACCACATGTCCCCAGTGAGGCCACAGTCCACCCCTTTCTGTAATCCTATCAGTATTCTCAAAACTGATATTTCTGCTCTTCCCCTGGCCACCAGCCCTCGGAGACACCCACCAGCTCTTCCCATGTCTTCCTACCTCATCAGATCACTGCAGAACTGTGCTTTCCATTCAGCCTTGGAGGGCAGCAGCTGTGCCCTGGGTTCCTCTACCTGGCCACTTTCAGAACACCCTTACACTGAATTCTTGATATTTCCTTTAAAAGTCCACCTAGACAGAGCCCTACCATTTCCTTCTCTATCACACTAACAGTGATTTGTTACACCACTTTCTTATTGAAAACTTTCCTATATGTTCATCTCTCATTGTATCTTCAAGTCCAATATTCTGCCAGGCCATTGTGCCTTTTGCCCATAGGACCCCAGTGTGCCAGATTCCTGGCCAAATTTCCATAATTAGAATAGTCAAGTGTTCTCAGATGCAGGAAGAGACACATGCAAGCACTATAGGAGCTATAGGAGCTTGATGACAAGAGGTGGGAAAGAGTATGGAGAAGACCAATTTAGCTTGAAGAGTGTATGTTGAAATGAATCATAATGAATTCAGCAGTGAAAAGAAGATGAGGGTGCTGTTTGGGAAGTGGAGTCAATGCAGTGAAAGATCATGAATGGTAGAAATGGGAAGGGAGAGGAAATCTGAGAAGTGAGAAAGAAGACCCTGCAATGACAGGGTGAGGCATGTGCTCTTTGACATTAGAGACTCGATCCAGGCAAATGCGGAGGTCGAGTTCCTTTCCTCAAGACACTGAGCTCAGGAGGTAGAAAAGGAGTAAAATTGCTGCTGTAATATTTTCTGGTGAGGCTAATTCTTCATATTAGGAGAACATTTAAATCTGTCTTGAGGTCATTTTGTAAATTGTGAATTGACCAATAATCAACAAGGTTATGATAGTAAACAAACATGTGAAAACCTGGAAGCACAGTTCCATTGAATAAGTTTGTTGATTGTTGTTGTTTTGTGGGATTTTTATTTTTGTTTGTTTGACTTTTTGTTTTGTTCTTATGTCATTGGTTTTTAGGGGTTTTTTTTGTTTGTTTTCTTTTTCTGTTTTTCTTTTTTGGCATTGGGATTGATGTCAGGGATGCCATAACATGGATGGAGCTACATTTGTAGCAGTGCTTCCTTTAAAAAAATAGCATGGATTTAAAAACAAATCCATTAATCATAAGCCCAGCTCATGTTTGGTTTCTTTTATTTTCATCCAGCCTCTCATTAAATTACTTAGAGTCTCACTAAGTTGCTGAGAGTGCCTGTGAACTTGGCATCCTTCTCCCTCCTGACTTGCTGGTCTTACAAGTGTGCACCAATGCACCTGGCTGCTTTCCTTTTTCCAGTCTTCAGAAACAAACATGTGGTGAAATCTAATCTTAGAAATGAAAATTACAATTTATCCATGAAATTCATGTTTTTTTCAGGGTTACATTTCGATTTATAAATATCTCTTTGTCATGTGTATGTGATCTGTAATGGGAAGCAGGGATGTCACAGCTGATAAAGATGAATATAAAACAGGATTCCAAACATCTCAGCTAACACATCAGCAAACTACCACTCTGAGCAAACAGATTTCATCCTGCTCCCCAGTCATAGATATGAGCACCATTTCGGAACATCCTTGATATTAGTTAATGTCACGGTGCATGAGAGTATGAGTAGGACCCCAGTGCTCCTCTGTTTTTTTTTTTTCACGCGACCACAACCTGGCCACCAGCAGCGAGGTGGCAAGTGAGAAGCATCTGCTGTGTCAGAAGACACCAGGGTGGGGTCAGGGCTGGATTCTGCACCCCTGCCTTCCACACACCGCCAACGGGCAGGGAGGAGAGGCGAGGGGCCTGCGGGCAGGACGAGAAGAGTCGTCCCATTCGCCATGAATGTCCATCCCTCACCTGGCGCAGCTTTGGCCCATCCCAGGAGAGCGCAAAGTCACCACATCGATCAAGTTACCACATTGATCATCCTCCAGCTGTTTTTATAAGTGGAACTGTAAGGGTTGGATTGGCAGGATGGTGGCATGGATTCCTCAAAACAGAAAGCCACTGGAGGTGATTCTTGCTTTCATGACACAGATCCTGACTTGACTGGTCCTGAGCCCATGAAGGGTGGATCTAGCTGATGGGTGAGGGAGGTTGGCAGGGAGTGAGGCTCCAGGGGACCTGATGGAACTTAGAGAACCACTGCTAACAAATTGATCAGAACAGTGAAATCTGAGAAATTCCACACTGTTTCCATCTCAGTGCAAACCAAATTCTGCATGTGGGGTAACACAGGGGTACATATACTTCAAAATCTAAGAGCATATAGTTAACTCTGGGCTCTATAGCACAATTAACGTGTGAAATTCAAATTCATCATGTATGTATATAAGTACATATAGGAGGTGTAATTCCTTCATTTCCAATAGTGATCATGTTCACATCCTTTTAAATTTTGATCCTGGAATATGAATGCAGAACTGTGCCTATATCTTATAGATGAGGAGAATTTTTCTTATGATTGGAGTGGGTTTTAGACACATGAATATGCAGGAATTCATGATGGAGGAGTCAGGATATTTTGTAAAAGTGCTGAGTCTCATGATTTCCTTCTTCACCCAGTTTCTCCTGAAAATTGTTTGGGCTGTATATGTGAATAGACAGAGGAAGATTGCAGGCAGCAATCCACTGGTGAGCATCCACTGGTGAGCAGAGAATGTTTTTTTTTCATTGAAATTTCACCCCTATTCAGAGAGATGCCAGTTCTTCAATGCCAGGAGGAGTTAGTCTTGTAGCCCCAACTCTGCAGTGACCTTCATGGGTCAGAACCTCACCATCATGTCATGACACTACTATACTATGGGACCATTCCTGGCTGTGTACTTCCACATGGCATGGGAGATATGTATCTGATGTTCTACCTCTGACTTCATTTGAAATCATTGCTGATTAATGGTGCTCCTCATTGCAATGGTGTTTTGATTGTGGTGAATGCAGGCCAGAGGAATGAGTGAGGGTGGAACCTTGCAGCCCAACATGGAGATGGATATTCCAGCAGGTAAATTCAGCTGACCCAGTGTCACAGATATTGGACTGAGAATGAGGAAAATGAGAGTGGTAGGCTACAGAAGGCATGAGAAGTCATTTCTTTTTTCTAATTTACATTTGGAGTTTGATGGAATATATTTCAACCTCTTGAGAAGTTCCAAAAAGATGCCTGAAACAATCATGATCATTCTTATTCCCAGTGTTGGTACATCTGACTAACAAACCATTCCTTCATATTTCATACTGGAAATTGTATACAGCAAGTCATATTGACTTAATCAATGTTGTGCCATTAAAATTATGCTAGTAAATAACATAGTGGATAGAGCAAAATTTTTGAAGTGCTGAATACATGAAACCAATAATGAAACAGAGAAACAAGATCAAGATGCCAGAGACATATGGAAAGGTAGGGTTTGGAGCTCCAGAGAGAACTGAGAATGGGAGTTGAAACATAAGGATGGTCATGCTGGGACTCTGCTTCAGAACACAAGTCTCAGAGTCCTTGCCCTGTGCTGCTGAAGTATCTGTTTTTAACCTGATTCTGACCTCCTTGGTCACATCATGAGAACAGTGACTGTTCCTAATGACACCTAGATACATGGGGTTTGTTCAGTTCCCAAGAATTTGGGGGAAGCGTTCAAGGATGTCTGCATTGCTCTGGTGATAGCCTTATAGGCAATACATGTTTTGAAGATATGGAGAAATTCATTGGTCTTTTAAACCCTCATGTTACTGACCATTTCACAGATGGGGATCTAAGATAGATCATTGTGAAAATTTCATATGTGATGAATTGTTCAAGAATGACATATTAGGTTGATGTTTGTCTGTTAATTATTTTATAAAGTTCTTTAAATTTTAGTTAAGTTTCAAGTGAAAATTTTGTAATAACCTGTCTGAAAATTATAATTACCAGCCCTTGAAATGTTTTCATGTTCTGTGACACACTATCATGCCATATTCCTTTACTATAAATTCTGTGAACTCAATGTTGGATATCTCTGGGTTTCTGAAAGTAATAGTGTTGGGTGCTGGGAATGAATAGGCCTGTGCCCTAGCAGTTTGGTCTCTCTGTACACCCAGTTTCCTTCAGCCTCAGTGCTGTCCTCTCACACCATCTTTTGGTTAATTGATGAAATTTCTCTAACTTAGTTTCTCAATAATGTTCTAGGAATCAATAACCACTGAAGATGTAATGGTAACATTCACACAAGAAGAGTAGGCCATGCTGGATCCACCTCAGAAAATGCTACACAGATCAGTGATGCTGGAAATCATCAATCATCTAATATCAGTTGGTGAGTCCCTCAATGTTATACATCAAATATGTTAGGTATACATATTTCTTCAATCAACAAGTATCTGGAATAGCATCTTTCTGTTCAATTACAAACTCTGACCCAAGTCTCTCATACACATTAAAACTACATGACACAAGGCCATTTTTTGGATTTACATTACAATTCATTTTGCATCACACTAGAATGTGGTCTGCACCATAATTTCATGTTTTAATTGAATCTAAATATCCTGCACAAATGATTGAAATTCATAAATAGATCTAATATTTATTAATCATTTTTCTTCTATGGTGTCTGTACTTGAGCAGAGAATATTGAACACAAGAGAATTCTGAATACTTTTGGTGGTGCTTATGTTGGATTCCATTTGAAAGAAGTATTTAGTGGAGACATGGACTTCCTGAAAGGACTGTTGACTCAACATTCTTTGAATGTGGTCATCAGCATCAGTGTCCTTCAGACCTGCCTCCTATTATCTTTTATTCTCCTGCAATGAGGGAACTTCAATATTTCCTCTGTTAAATGTTTTCTCTCTCCTTCTAGATTCTGTTCATTTTTGCTAAGTCATCTCCAAGGACTTGATTATAATGCACATTTCTTGGCAGAAGTCTTAATATGCAGAGCACTTCTGAACAGGAAGGACACACCTCTCAACATGTCAATGGTAAGTTTGAGGGATGGGTACATTGACTGTGCAAATGCAAGACCTGTCAATGAAATAAATCAGTAATTGAGTACAACTCCATGGCTGTAATTATGTTGACAATACACAATTTCTGAGCCAAAAGCTCTGTATAGTTTGCATTCTGTGTGAAATTAACAATAGGCATTTCTCATGTAGCTAGTCTTTGAAACATTGAAGTCCATAAAATTAATCTGAGTCCCTTTAAATAGCAAACTAGCAAATGGATAATACTTGGCTCACCTTGGAATTATGTACTATGTATATGGATTCAAAGGTTGAAAGGTTTTACTTTACACATTACAATGGATGTGTCTACGATTCAAATGTAGAGAAGTTAGTTCATGAGTTTATATGAGGACATCATTAAGAAATGTTCATCTTCTTTACAAAACAGAAATCTCATGTTCAGGAACATTCTTTGGAATGGAAAGACTTGGGGAAAGAGCTGTGTCACAACTCTGCATCTATTCAAGCTTTGTTTGCTCACCCAGCAGAGAAGAACAACCAAAACTGTGGACAATCCCTCACTGACAATTTGTACCTCAGTGGAAACAAGAAAAAGGATAGCAGTATGTCATGTGAATGCCAGGTATGCTTGAAGGGACATATGATTGATCTACATACTAGAAAAGGCAATAAGAATGACCCTGGAGAGATTCAATATGAATGTCATCTATGTAGCAAATCCTTTAATCAAACGTCTGATGCAAGCAGACTCAATGCAACTACAACAAGGGAAACAATGTATGAATGCAATTTTTGTGGGAACAACTTCAATTACTGTTCTGAGCTTAGACAACATGAGAGAACCAACACATGTGAGAAATGAAATGAATGCCATGCATGTGGGAAAGCCTTCAGGAACTCTTACAACCTTAAAGAATATGATAAAATCCATACTGGAGAGAAACCACATGGATGCCAACTATGTGGGAAAGCCTTTATTAAATTATATAACCTTCAGATGCATGGGAGAACCCACACTGGAGAGAAACCATATCAGTGCCATGTGTGTGGGAAAGCCTTCAGCACATCAAGCTACCTTAGACTTCATCAAAGAACACACACTGGAGAGAAACCATACCAATGCCACCTGTGCGGGAAATCCTTCAGTCAATCATGTTACCTAAACCACATCAGAGAATCCACACTGGAGAGAAGCCATATGAATGCCATGTGTGTGGGAAAGCCTTCAGTTGATCATCTGGCCTGAGAAAACATGAGAGAACACACACTGGAGCCAAATAATGTGCATGTACCTGAGGCATAGTCCTCAACCATCACTCTACTATTAAATAATGGAAGATAACTCACCTTGGAGAGTTGCCATTGGAAAGTAGCCTGTGTAGAAAGGCCTGTCTTTATACGCTAACTTAGAAAACCCAGTCAGACTCATTGGAGGGAAACCACATGAATGGCCTCTATGTGGAAAAGCCTTCAGTCAATCTTATTGCCTTAGATGGCATGAGAGAATGCATAAGACATCAGTCATAGGAATGTCATCTGTTTGAGACAGCCCAACCAAGGTTCTGCATGTAGGAACCCATGAAGGAGAGAAACTTGAGTTCTTATAGCATATATAACCTGATATTATATAGCATATATAACCTGATATTATATAGCATATATAATATATATGCCATAGCATATGCATATATAACCTGATATTACAAGTTGCAAGAACTAAAAAGTTTCTTCTCTTTTACATATATTTCTGCTCCTACTCTTATTTTTTCTTTCCTACTGCCTAATTTGCAAATAATTTGATTGCTAACCTAGATTCTCTCTGATATAAGTATTTTGTTATAAATATTCATCTGAGTGTTATATCATCCCAGAGATTCTGACATTTTAAGATTTTATAATCACTTAGTTTGAAGCACTTTGTATTTACTTTTCTTGGGCTTTCTTTCTCGATCTTTGAGATATATATCTGTGTGCCATTTAAGTTTGAAGTAGTTGACATATGGGGATGGGGTTCTATAAGGTGACCAACTTGTAATTGTCCTGTAATCATGCAGGAGTCTGCATGATTTCAAATTTTAAAAAAGGAATGGAAATGCTTAATATAAAAATCACAGACTGTAGTTGTGGCTCAGTGGTAGAGTGCTTGCCTGGCATGTGTGAGGCACTAGGTTTGATTCTCAGCACAAATATAAATAAACAAATAAAATAAAATTTCAATGAAACTAATAAAAATTTAAAAAATCATTTCCATTACTTTTTTTAATATTTGAAATATAAGAGCTTTTGGTTACATACATGCCAAGGCTGATCAAAGTGCATGCTTCAAATATGTGCATTTTATTGTTTTTCAACTTTAACTCAATAAATCTATGAAAGAAAATGTGAATCAACCTTCAAGTACACTTGTAAAATATAAAGCTGAGGACTAACATATTGATAACCACCTTTAATTAGTATGAAATAATTTCAAGTAATGTTGTTCCTCTCCTGACATACACAAGTTCATGGAAAATCAACCATATGAAATAATGTAGCTAATCAGTGATCTTTCTTAAATGGCATGAGGTTATTACAAACTCTGTCACAAAAAGCATGGAGTAGTCTACAATCTCAACTCTCAGCTGTAAACACACCAGAGTAGTTGGCAGGAGAGGAAGACTGACTATCTCTAGGTCCTAGAAGGGGCTCCCTTAGTCCTGTGTGCTCTCAGACCCAACCCCCTTCCATGTTTCTTATGAGCTTCTTGAGCTTTATTCACATTTGCTCCTATGTGTCCACCAGTCTGTTGGGACTTTTGAGAAAAAAAATTAAAATATGCAATTTCAAGGATTCCACTCTCTAGTTTTATACCCTCTCATCTCTCCATTTAATCTGGTATGCCAAAATGTGGAGCAAGATGAATGTTTGAATTTATATTAATAAGTTAGAGTTGTACTTTTGTTACTCAGGTAATAATAACTATAAATAGAAAGACGCAGTTATTATTTGAGTGACACCATGGAACACCACTTTAGGTTTGCAATTTTTACCTCTAATGATACCCCATGTTCTTTGAACGAGAAAACCAATTTTTTTGCTGGAATTTGCCAAACATGTGGAAAGTCTTGATGGGGCCACCATAAGGAGATATATTCGGTAGTTTTTTGCTCCACTTTTTTTAACCAGGCACAAAATCAACTGCATTGAGAAAATAAGAATGGAATTTATTCCACATGATTATTTTTCAAACTGTTCTCCACCTTATACATGTGAATCATTCAACTCGTCTTTTGGATGTTGAATTATGGATTGGGTTGGTGGAGAGAGAAGGGGATGTTGTCTTCACTTCTTTTCAAAATATGGCTTGCATTGCCAGAATCTTCATTGCAAAACCAGCATCCAAGCACCAGCCTGTAAGTCCAGGGAATCCAGATGCTGAGGCAGGAAGATCACAAGGTCAAAACCAGCCTCAGCAATTTGGTGAGGCCCTGAGCAACTTAGATAGACCCTGACTCAAAAAATAAAAAGGGCTGTAGCTCAGAGGTAAAGTCCTTCTGGAAGAGCATGTCGTTTATTGACAATGCAAATGACTTGAACAGACACTCCCCAGATGAAGAAGAAATACAAATGGCCAACAATACTTGAAAAGGTGCTTGATATCATTAGTTATCAGGAAATGCAAATGAAAACCAGACCAATTGACAGTTAGAATGAGTATCATGAAAGAAATAAAAATATAAAAAATGTTGGAAAGGATGTAGAAGGCTCAGGTTTTAAAGTTTATAGTTGTGAGGCCACTTATGATAACATATCTCTATTAACAAATTGGGAACAGTTCAATTGAAACTGGTGTGTGAGTGTGTGTGTGTGTGTGTGAGCGAATGGAGTTACAACAACATTGGAAGTCTATAATAGTTAACAACTCTGATGTGTGGATAAGGCTTTGACCATGAGATTTTTCTTTTGTTTAGAGTTTGCTTTGTATTGTAGGAGCTAGAAAGTGAAATGCCAACCAGTCTGCAAGAGCAATTTCACCCTACTGGGAAAAATTCCATTTTGACATGCTATCGGCAAGGGTGACAGAGACCAAGTGTGGACTCACCTCCTGGCACGTGGAAAGAGTACACAGGCAGTGATAGTAGAGGGCTGATTTGTTGCTCTAATATGACAAAGTAACTTGCCCTTTCACATAAAAGATGTCCTCCACTTCCACCCATGTTCAAGGGTGGTATGCTAAGAGACCAGACAAGTAAAAGTACTTGGGTGAACAGGTTCTGTATATGGAAGGAAGCTAACTTGTCACAACATATGAAGGGGCTAATTTACCTGTGAGCATGTCCCTGGCCAGGCTTTCATGGGTTGTAACACAATTGAGTTCTAAAGGACAAATCAGTAATAAGACAGCCAAAATTTGAACCACGCTGCCCCCTTTCTTCCCGGTTACCCAGGCCTTCACTAACCCGAGAATCCTCTGCCTCTGCCTGGGGAATCTTGTGCCCCAAAGCTCCCCTCTGCTGGTGTTTGTCATTCTGGGTTTGAATGAGTCAATGGGATGGTGGCTGTGAGGAACAACCTGCCCACCGCTTCATCTGCCTGGTGTCAGGTGCTTCTCCCTCAGAGGTTGAGATTTGGATTCCCTGAGTCATAGAGAGAAGAATACATTTATGAGCATGGAGAAATGGTATGCCCTTTGGACCTTTTTCACATTTTGGTGTTGAGCAAACCCCACAACCACAGAGGGAGATCTGTTTCCTGGAGTGTGATGTTCCCTTCTCACATGCGTCTTCCTCCTCAGGTACAGTACCAGGCCCTAGCATCAGACCTTGCTATGGAGCTGACATATCATAGATGGTTGCTTAGTTTAGATTTGTACTGAGTGACTAATTCTGGAGAATATGCTCCTTTCCTTCATAACACAGTGCCTTAGAGGCAAGAACAACTGTGTTTCCCCACATAGATGAAATAATCCTGGTCAGAAGAAAGACTGAATGTCAGCCCTGTACACACATTCTTGAAAAGTAGGAACACAGCAGTTTCCCTTTCAAAATATTCATTGCTATATTTAATATCACCGGACATGATTTTCATGAATGAATTGACATAGATCCTGTCTCAGCATACCTTTGGGACTCAAAGGTGATGGGGTGGATTCTATTTGGTGCATTCTCTTAGTTCCCCAATTTTAAGTACATTTTAATAAATTAGGAATGCATATGTGTGTCCTATGTGTAAACAAATGAAATAATTTGGCTTTAAGCATCCCTGGGTAATTTGAGGCCTGACATGGACATCCAACTGTTACAAAATACTTAAAAGAGAATCCTTCACCTTTTCTGATCACAATGGAATGAAACTGCAATCAGCAGCAAGAAAAACACTGGAAATTATCGACTATGTCAAAATGGAATGACTCCCATTTGACAAATTCTGAGACTCTGAAAAGTGAGAGGAATGAATTTTACAAATTGCTTCAAGGAAAGGAAAATCAAAAGAGAAGAAATCAAACTTGTGGGCTTACACCAAGAGCAGTGTGGAGCAGTCCCTTAGTGAGATGCCTACTTTGCAGAAAGAAATCAGGAGTCCCAAATTACTGATCTCCTTTTTTCACAGAGAAAGGAAGAACGTATGAAATGGAAAATCAGATGCAGAAAGAGGTAATAAATGTCACAGCCCAAATGAGAGAGGGACCAAAGAAGAGTGATCAATGAAACATTGACTATATTTTAGAAAAGATAATTAAATTGCCCGGCACGGTGGCACTGGCATAGAATCCCAGCACTTGGGAGGCTGAGACAGGATGGTCATGAGTTCAAAGCCAGCCTCAGCAACTTAGCAAGGCCCTAAGCAACTCAGTGAGACCCTGCCTCTAAATAAAATACAAAATCAGGCTGGGGATGTGGCTCAGTGGTTGAGTGCCCTTGGCTTCAATCCCCAGTACCAAAAATAAAAAAATTAAAATAGAAAAATAAAAAATAATTGAAGTAGATTAGAAAGCTCAAGGAAATAACCTGCAGACCAATATCCTCGCTGAAAATAGATGTGTAATTTCATAGGAAATCTAGCTGCATTCAAAAACATATTTTGTAGATAATACTCAGGGATCACATTAGATTTTAACTGGAATGGAAGTTTCATTTGACAAAATAAAACCAATAAATCTATTTCTGCAACAATAGACAGCAGGTCAAGAATCCCAGGATTATCCCCTTTATGCCCCCAAAACAATAGCCAGAGTCCAGCACCCATTTCTGTTTGCAACACCAAAAAGTCTAGGGATAAAGTGAACTGACCTCAGCAGCCCAAAGGCTCTATCTCACAAACCCAAGGACAACATCATCCAGAACAGGGATGAACCAAGAGCATTTTCTCTAAACCCAGGAAGAGGACCAGCATGCCCACTTTGCACACTCCTCTTCAACATAAATCTTGAAACTGTAGGCAGGAAAATCAAGCAAAAGATGGAAACTAAGACCTCTGAGTAGAAACAAATAGGGAAGGACAACTCAGATTGGCCCTGTTTGCTGAGGACAGGATCCTGTATGTAGAAGACCCACAAACTCAGCCAGAAGACCTTTAAAGATCATTAATCAATTAGACAAAGCAGTGGAGACAAGACAAACATCCCCAAATCCATTATGTTTTTATCCAAGATGTATTTTCCCTTCCCAGTAGAAAGGCACACAATTGAAAATGATGCAGTGCTTAGCCCAGCACTGGAACCTCCTGCATTCCTTTGTCTGCAATCTATTAATTTTCCAGCAAGTGTCTGAAGAACTCCTGAAAAAGGAAACCAACCTGAGATCCCACTGTCCTGCTCTTTTCTGTGAGAAGGTTGTCTGACAGGTGGCTGCTGGACACACAGCACAGGAGTAGATGCAGCCTTGAGGATGCCAGGGGAAGGACTGGTGGGGGAGAGTCAGTGCCCTGGACTTTTTAATTTTTTTATTTTTTATTTCCTTTTTTTTTTACTTACTTATTTATTTATTTATTTATTTATTTTTATTTGCTTATTGATTCATTGAACACAAATGGAGTACAGCTCTTGTTTCTCTGGCTGTACACAAAGTAGAGTCACACAATCTGTGAATTCATATATGCACACAGGGCGATGATGTCTGTCTCATTCTGTTATTTACTCTTGCCCCTCCACCCCAACCCCACCCTTCTCTTCCCTCTATGTATCTTTCTTTCCTCCATTCTTGCGTCCCTTCCACCCCGCATTTTGCATCATCATTCACTTATCAGAGAGATCATTTGGCCTTTGGATTTTTGGGACTGGCTAATCTCACTTAGCATGACAGTCTCCAACATCATCTACTTACCTACAGATGGCATAATTTTATTCTTTTTTATGGCTGAGTAATATTCCATTTTGTATATATACCACAGTTACTTTATCCATTCATCTATTGAAGGGCATCTAGGTTGGTTCCACAATCTAGCTATTGTGAATTGAGCAGCTATGAACATTGATGTGGCTGCATCACTGTAGTAATCTGATTTTAAGTTCTTTGGGTATAGGCCAAGAAGTGGGATAGCTGGTTCAAATGGTGGATCCATTCCAAGATTTCTAAGGAATCTACACACTGCTTTCCAGAGTGACTGCACCAACTTGCAATCCCACCAGCAATGTATGAGTGTACCCTTTTCCCCACATCCTCACCAACACCTGTTGTTGCCTATGTTCTTAATAAAAGATGTTCTAATTGGGGTAAGATGAAATCTTAAGGTGGTTTTGACTTGCATTTCTCTTATAATGAAAGTTGTTGAACTCTTTTTCATGTATCTGTTGATTGCTTGTAGATCTTCTTCTGTAAAGTGTCTGTTCATTTCCTTGACCCATTTATTGATTGGCGTATAGATGTTTGAACACTTTGTAGATTCTGGAGATTAGTGCTCTATTTGAAGTATGCATGGCAAAGATTTTCTCCCACTCTGAAGGCTCTCTCTTCACATTGCTGATTGTTTCCTTTGCTGAGAAAAAGCTTTTTCGTTTGACTCTATCACAATCATTGATTCTTGCTTTTATTTCTTGCACTTTGGGAGTCATGTTAAGGAAATCTGGTACTAGGCCAAAATGATTTAGATTTGTGCCCTGGACTTTTATTCTGCCCCAGGGTCACGTGATCCAAAACATCAGCTACTGAAACCAATGGAATCCCCCAGGGGCAATTTCCTGTCAATTCATAACTCACACCTTTCCATCACATGACTCTACTCAGGATACCTGACTTGCCGATCATTCTGTCCTTGATAATTGTTGCTTCCCTGGACCTCTTTGTCAATCTTTCTGTGGCAAAACCTTTTTAGGAACATGTTCAAATTCATTAGGTGGAATGACTTTGATGCATTAGGAAGATTGAAGTTGCAAGATAATACAAATGCCATTTGAGATTTGCTAAGTTTGCTTCCTGTGCTCTGAACAAATGTTTTCCTGCAATCCTAACAAAGGAAGCCTTAGTTAAAAGTAAATGATATCAATAACTAGATTATATGTTGGATATACATACTTATGTTATGAGATGAATCAGATTCTCAATTTATAGTGAAGAGTCTAGCTGTTTTTATTACCCTGTGTGATGGACTGACATATTGGATGCCATGGGAATGTTATAGGCCAGGCTGCATGGGCCATGACTCAGCAGACTCCATTTTACTTTGAGACTCCATGCTATGTAGGAAATTTCTCCCATGGGAACAAACTGCTTCTGTACCCATCAACAGCTATTTAGCATGACATGCTTGGCAACACAGAATGGCAAATCCTTGATAACAAAATTTGTGCTTTTTCTGATTCTCATTTTTCCTAAGCAATGTACAATGTTAACTGTAATGTCAACATTGATTGTGGAGATGTTAGAAAAACTTCTTAATTTGTAGCTAAGGAAGGTCATTTTGACCCACTTCCCTCTTCTGCTAATGATACTAGATCATATAAAATTAGTTTGTAGTTTTAAATCATTGGCATAAACACTTATGTTTGATGTGCTGACTTAGGGTATAAAATTCCCTACAACAATATGGTCGGGGCTGTTCTTGAAAGCACCATTTCTGGGGTGTTATGTAAGACAGTCAGCCAGCTAATAAAATCCTCAAATCTGGAATTTTCAGTGGTGATGGGTCTGTTCTTAAGTTGTGCCCCATAACAGCTGGAGGCCCCATCGAGATCCTAGCTGCCAGGGCTATAAGCACCTCTCACCACTGCCCTGGGTGGGGAGAGGCCATAATAACTGCTGTGCCTAGGGGAAGGCATCTGAGAGAAGGTCCTTGTCCCAGGCTGCAAAGATCTGTGGAGCCCTCCCCCATGAGTCAACTAAATTCTCAGAGAGACACCAGTTTCTGTGCCCTCAGGGGCCGTGAGTAAGTCTGTTTCTGGTGGTTTCATATCTGGGAAATGAGGACGGCTGGGCACAGCATTACTTTCCAAATTCCAGACTGTGGCAAGTCGGTGCCAGAACCCTCATGTCAGGAATCAGAAGTGGCCACATGTTTGACGTCTTACCTGTTCTGCGTTTGTTCATCTTTTTCATTTATTTTTGTTGCCCTTGATTGTGGATATGGGTCAGTCTCCCTCATGTTCATCATGCACTTCCTTTCAATGCATATTAACCAATTTCCAGGAATTCCAGAGAGGGGCCACTGACTACATGACCTGGTGTGACATCGTTCCTCTCCCTAAATTCTCTGGGAGAGAATGGCCAACTTTCATGGTCAGATGTCCCCCTCAGGGTACAACCAAATTTTCTTCTTGAAGACTAAACATCCTTACCCAATGTCTTTTATTCCAATTTAGAGAAAAAATGGTCAAAATGTTTTTAACCATGTTCATTAAACCTTACAATAAAATGTGAACTGTTGCCAATAGGAACTCCCAACTATTGGAGTTAGTCCTCCAAATTTCCAGGTGAAAATTGGGATGGTTGCCAACCAAGTGACCAGAAAAACTGGTTCAGAACAAGACCCCAACCTGAGGGTTCTCTCCCAGGGAGAACAATGGAAGCAAGGTCCCTTGCTGTCTCTTCTGGAAACCCCTTCAGGGAGGAATGGGGTGTAACCTTTGTCTATATTCTCTGAATTCTTTGTGTCTCTGATGAGCAGGACCACATCAGGATGGAGGCCACAAAGACTTTTGAAATTCTATTTTTTATGTCCAGCAGTTTGATCAGGTGAACCCAGGTTAAATTTTTGATCAGACCCAATTTATCCAACTCTAACATCTTTTTAATGCACTGTTTCATTCAGGAGCCAATATGCAATGGTTAACTCTCAATCTAATGGGATTTTAAAAATAAGCTACAAGCCCTCTTTGTCTATCTGTTTTATGTGCATGTACACAAGTGTGTTGTCACATCTACATATGATTGGTACCAAATTTACATATGAGTTCATAAATTAAAGTGTGAAGTAAATGGATCCAAATACCTTACATTGATGTGATTTGAAAGGTTTAATTTAAAGTTGGTAAACAAATAAAAGAAAGGATGTCTTGAAAGGTTGCTAACTCAACAAGTTTCCCTAGATGGTCACACAACTGGTGAAATATACTGTCTATCAAATATCTAATTTCTATTGTTTCTAGATTTTTCATCAACAGGGAAGAGATAGTTGGTGCTATCCAATACATTTCTTGATATCTTGGTTTTTGAAAATAAGTAATTTTGATTTGACATATATGGGATTAATCAGGGATGTGTTTGTTTGAGATTTCTGATTGATTTCAAAAGGCAAGATGCTAACGGTTCAATATAACATCAAGTTGTCTTACCTCCTTAAATTCCATAGGGTAACATACTTAAAACATTTTTGGTGTTTTCACAAATTGGTAAATAAAAAACAGGGTTTACAACAACTTTTGGTCATCAATAAAACAAAGGTGACTAAAAGTTTCAACAGGTATAATTGCTCAAAGATTTCAACTACATTTCAAATAGAGTTCTATAAATAATAAAGTACTTCATCTTATTAAAATGAAGCTATTGATCTACATTCAGTAAATTACAAGGGTTGTTTCAGAATATAAATTTTCTAAAAAGAGGATGAACAGATTAAAAATTTAAAGGCCTCTAATTTAAATATGTATTTAGCCAATGGAAAAATGGTTCTAGGCAAAATGTCTTTATGTGATCAAATAAAGCTGTAATTCATCTAAGTAAACAACAAGAGGGTCCAGTTAAGTGATTTAAAAAGTGTAAATCAGGTAAATTTGAAAACATTTATGTATCCATATAAGTAAGACAACAGTTAAAAGTATTCAAGGTTTTTCCTTAAGGTCAAGTATTAATGCACTGATATAAACTTAAGTTCAGTCTACATGCTCAAATGGCAAATAATTCTTAAAACATTAATTTACTCTTAACATTATGTCTTAAATTGTATTGTCTAGAACAGCTAGTCTTTAAATTGGGGGTTTTGTACAACTAGGGTTAAACACCAACTGTTATTTTAGAGTATTATAGTACATTACAAAGTCTATGTTTTCTTTAAATGCTAAACTTGGTTAATTTGACAACATCAATGTAATTATGATCCTATTACTCTTCTTTATAAAATAAATGGGTTCATATATTCCAGGGGTGATGGGCTGACAGATTTGGCTCCATAGAAATGTTATAGGACAGGCTATATGGGCAATGACTAAACAGACCCCTTTTTACTCTGAGACTCCACGTTATGTAGGAAATGAGCTTCTCCCATGGTGACACCCCACATCTGTACCTATCAACAATTGCTTAGCTTTTCCCATGGGAACACCCCACCTCTGTACCCATCATCAGTAACTTAGCATGACATGTTTAGCCATGTAAAATGGCAATAATTATGTGATAAAAAGTTGTTCTCTTTTGATTCCTAGGTTAGTAACTATTAGTAACCATTCTTCAGTTTGTACCTATGTAAGGGTCCCTTTGACCCACTTCCACCTCTGCTGATGATTTCATGATGTAAGTTTGTAAATTCAAGTCATAGCAACAGGCACTTATAATTAATGCAGCTTTTGGTGTAAGAACCCCTGCAACCCTATGGTTGGGGCTGCTGTCCGTATAGCCATTTTTCGGGCATTGTGCGAGACAGTCAGCCAGCCAAACTTAATAAAGACTCTCAAGTTTGGACTTCTCAGTGGTGAATGGTCTGTTATTAAATTGTACCCCAAAACACAGGTATACAAGTTCCAGATGTTGTTTATTTTGTACTCTTGTTTTTTTTTTCTTATCATAGAACCAAATTTTTACCCCTAAAAGGCTCAATTTCTAAAAGGAGACTCCAAATGGCTTGCCCCACCCCACGTTGCCCCCTCTCAGCTCAAAGCAGCAAGATCTGTCATCGCCCTTTTTCCTTAAGGCTGTAGGAAGTCCCTACAATTTGTGGGACAATAATAAAAAAATATTAAAGACAGCCAATATAGATAGGCAATTGTGTTGATTTACAAAAGTAAACGCCACTTTGAGTCCAGAGAGTTGGAGGTAAACAACCTCTGAGAAATCAAAATGTCAATGTTTCCAGAGCCTTTGTCCACCCTTACCAAGAACCTGCTCCTCTTCCAACCTGGTGTTAAGTCTCTCCATCAGGTTCTACTTTGGAGAGAACCAGTGCAGGAGACCACTGACTTCCAGCACCCATTCCAGCCAGGAGACTACATCTACATCAAATGGTTCCAGAGGGAAGACTAACAACTGCCTGAAGTGGAGGGGAACTGACTCACAACATTGAGTCATCACAACACAAAATGGACAGCCCTCAGAGACCCCAACCACCCTCTAAAGATAAGACTGAAAACATGTTAATCATGTTCTTTCTCTTGCTTATTCTTACACCTGTCCTGTTGCATTTGGGCCTTCCTCAGGCCCATACAACCACCATCTTGTGGGCCCTGAGGGAACATATTTTACTTGTATGTCAGGAGGAATGCCATGCCTGGCTCTTCAACTTCCCTATGTTACCAAATGGGATGAATTCTGTGTGTCTGCTCACATCCTTTCCCAGCTGTACTGAGGGGGAGGGAGGAAGGAACATATGGGGAGAATATCTAAGTAAGCAGCCCCTCTCTTATTTCCTGTCCTAGAGGGAGTAGCTAGAGCTGGCTCCACAGCTGAAGAAACCACCACACTCATTACAGGAATCCAAACTTTCAAAACCTTAAGTAGACAAAAAGGTCTGCATTGAGGTGAATTAGAGAACTGTGAGCCACTTAGAACGTTCCCTTAATTCACTTGCTGAGTTCGTTTAGGAAAAGAGAAGAGGGTTAGATTTTCTATTTGGAAAATGAGTAGGATTATGTATGGCCTTAGGGGAAACCTGTTGTTCCTATCCTGACCACTCAGGTGTCCTGTCTTATAGTTAATCTTTAATTAAGAAAGGCTGGAGGAGAGCTAGGGAAGCTGAAAACCTGAGGGAAATTGGCACCAAAATCTGTTCTCTTGGCCCCCCTGGTTAACTACTCTAATTACTGGGATGGCAGTACCTCTTACCCTGGTTATGCTGGGGCTTTTAATTGGGTCATACATGATAAACTCTTCAACTAAATGTGTTGAGATAGAATCTAATCTGTTCAACTAATGGTGTTAGACACCCTACTATAATTCTATACTAATGATGAATGAATGATTTGATTATGTATAAAAAGCCAGAGGGGAATGTGATGGACAGACAGATTTGGCTCCATGGAAATGTTATAGGTCAGGAAAATGGGCATTTGCTGACCAGATTCCATTTTGCTCTGAGACTCCATGTTATGTAGGAAGTGCTTCTCCCATGGGTACACCCTACCTCTGTCCATATCAACAGTTGCTTAGCACAACACGTTTGGTATTAATGACAAAATGACAGTTCTTTGATAATGAAAAATTGTTCTCTTTTTGATTCCTGTTTTACCAAAGAATGTACAAGTTTAACGGTGATGTCAACAGGGATTGTTAAGATGTTAGTAATCATTCTTTAGTTTGTACCTCTGTAAGGTCACATTGACCCACTTTCCCCCTCTGTAAATGAATTTAGATCTCATGATGACACTTTGTAATTTTAAATTATTACAACAGACACTTATGATTGATGTGTTGATGCATGGTATAAAAACACCTGCCACCCTATGTTTGGGGCTATTCAACGAATAGCAATTCTGGGGGCATTGTGTGAGACAGTCTGCCAGGTGGCTAATGAAGACTCTCAAATTTGAACTTCTCAGTAGTGATTGGTCTGCTCTTAAGATGCAACCCACAACACCCAGTCCTAAAGAGAAACAGAGAAGTTTACGTCCACTTCCAGAGTTTCATACTTTTATTGAGGTACAATGGAAAACACAGTAATGCATATTTTAAGTGCACAGTATGAATACATTTGAGTTTTGTGAATGATATGGGCCAGGCTATATGGTTAATGACCAAGGAGACTCCATTTTTCCCTGCGACTCCATGTCATGTAGGAAAACATCTGCCACCTCTGTACCCTTCAACAGTTGCTTAGTGTAGCATGATAGGCAACACAAAATGGAAATTCTAATACAATGTAGAACTGTTCTCTTTTCTTTCCCCATGTTTCATAGACAAAGTGCCATATCAGAGAATGTTTATTAAGATGCTAGTAACCATTCTTCAACTTGTATTCAGTCAGGGTCAATGTGACTAACTTCCCTCTGCTTACAATTCTAGATCTCATGATATTTGTTTGTAGCAAGAGTCACTTATGATTATCCCAGATGAAAGATTTCTTCTGATCATTTTGACCTGGAACCTTGAGACTTTTACACTCTCCAGGTGATGCTAAGAGTCAACAATTGGGGAACCACTGCCATTGGTAGAAGGAGCACAACCCTTCCCATGCTATTGCCCTGCCTGATCTGTTGAAACAGGTCTGCCCAGGATCCACAAAGACTCTGGGGAAGATTCAGCAACTGAGTTTCCCTTCCTCGCTGATCTAACTGACATTTCTATCCCTATTTAGAGACAGTGTCTGGAGTAGGGAGATCCTTCTTGTCTCAGGCATGTGACTGCAGTGAGACCCAGGGAAGAGGTACAATGAGCACCTCGTGGCTTCTGATACCCTCAGGTACTTGCACCTCTTTCTGTCACTGGGCTGAAGTGACTCACTTATGCTCCTGTACTTCAGATATTGAGCCAGGGATAGACATCTTCCTCTTGTTAGTAGTGTGGAATTTGTTGGTTCCTGCCACACTTGATAATTCAGTTCTGATCTGGTGAACACTGACACAGCATACTCAGTTCCTCCCACCAACTCCCACTCCTTCTGGAGGCTCCAGTGTTTTCTGGGGTACTCCCCCTTTCTTCCATGAAGATCACTTGACTTCTGAGGCTGAGTATATGGAGATACAGAAAAAGCCATGTCTGGGCAAGGCAGCCTTAAGAAAACACTAATCATCTTCTCACTAGATTAGGCACTACTGCAGTTGTCCTGGATCCCCCTTGTTGTTCAGAGTCATAGGTACTGATGACTGCTGGGAACCCCAAGTTCCCAGTGTGTGAGTTCATTCTCATACTCCTTTTCTGGAGCAACCTGCAGGGACAGGTGAACATTCTGACAAGAATGAAAGGTACAGAGAGCTGAGGGATGAGAAGGGACAGTGCAGAGCAGGAACAGGAAAGATATCTGCTACCCACTTTGCTCTCATAGTAGTGAGCTTTGGCCCAGCTCCTGGGGGCAATGGTTTACAGAAGGATGGTGTGGAGAATACCTGGGTATTTCTGCACTTACTGCACCTGAGAAAGGCATGGCCGTGCTGGAATTTCATGACCTAGTGAAGGTGTGAAGCTGACCCTCCCCTTGAGCAGGCACTGTGGGAGAAGGCAGAGCAGTGGACCCTGCTTCTGTGATGAGAAGAGGGGGAGAACTATTCCTGCCACACTTGATAATTCAGTTCTGATCTGGTGAACACTGACACAGCCTACTCAGTTCCTCCCACCAACTCCCATTCCTTCTGGAGGTTCCAGTGTTTTCTGGATTACTCTCCCTTTCTTCCATGAAGATCACTTGATATTCTGAGCCCCTGAGTGCCTCTGAGTGTGTGGCAAAACAGTGAGCTGTGGGGGTTTCCTGCAGAATGGAGCATCAAGACATTTTATTTCCACAGATTTTGTCCTCCTGCCCTCTTCAAAGGCCTTCATTTCTGGTACATCTCCTGACAATAGAAGACATGAGGGGTTTGCAGAAATGGTGGTGCTGGAGAACCTTGAAACTACTGTCTTGGAAGTGTTCTGCTCCCTGTTATATGGGACTGTGCCATGGAAATGTCTCAGATGTGGAATGGTGGAGTGTCTGAAAAGAGATGTTGTGTATCTGGCCTTGATGTGGTTCTCCTCCCAAACATAAACTTACCCCAACAAATGTGGTCCAGGAAGAGCAAGTTAATAGAGAGGAGGAGAAGGAATGCATGCCACCATCTGTGGGTAAGACTTCAATGGCAGTCTTACTTCTGTATTCCCATCTGTGTCATTGTTCTTACCACTAGACCCAAAGATATTCCCAATGCAATGAGCACCCACCTCTTCTCTCCTATCTCCCCTCTACCTGGTAATCTAAGTTCAACAACCAACAGAACGCTCTACATTTGCACACACCTGGCTGGAAACCTGTACCATGTGGTACACTGATCAGCCTTCTCTTTCTTTTCCATTCTTTTCTTTTTTTCTCTTGACTGACTTCTTGCTTTTTCTCCTTTTTCACTCTTCGATTTTGGTGATGTGAATTTGAGGGCAGGTGTATTTTACCACTCATCAATATCCCCAGCCCTCTTTCATTCTGATCTTTTTCAATTACTCTCAATCACTTGATTTTCCTGCATTTAGGCTTATCTGAGTAAATATTCAATTTTTAATTATTTCTCTTCATCTGACCCTGCTTAGAAGCAAATTAAATGTGGAGAGGACAGAATATTTAACTTGTACATGGAATCTAGGTACCTACATATTTTCAGGGGTTTTCTCCTAAGGGTGCTGCCACTTTCTGCAAAGGAGAAAAGTGGAGTAAACAAAGTACATGAAACAGGAGGAACACAGTGAGGTTCCAAAAGGTAAAGTAGTGCCAAAGAGTTCCCCTCATGACATTGCTGTTGAAGACAAACAGATTGAAGCTTTTCTTTTAAAATTTATTTTTTCTTTTTGATTCATTGTACACAAAAAGTGTTTAACTTTTCATTTCTCTGATTGTAAATAAGGTAGAGTGTCACATATATCATGACACAGTTTGTACCATTTGACCCAGCTATCCCACACCTTGGTCTATACACAAAGGACATAAAATTGGCATTGTACAGTGACGCATGCCACAGTTTGTGTCATGATATATGGAGTTAGGGTAATGATGTTGTCTCATCTTATTATCTTTTCTCCCCCATACTTTCTACCCACCCCTCATATCTCCTACACAATCCATCCTCCTTCCATTGTTCCCTTACTCCCTCCCCCTCCCTGTTATGTATCATCATCCACTTCTCAGAGAAATCATGTGGCCCTTGGATTTTGGGGATTGACTTATCTCACTTAGAATGATATTCTCCAACTCCATCCATTTACGTGCAAATGCAGTAATTATATTCACCTTTATGGTTGAATAATTTTCCACTCTTTATATATGCACAGTGGTTTTTAACCATTCATCTATTGAAGGGCTTCTAGTTTTGTTCCACATCTAGCTATTGTGAATTGAGCTGCTATGAGCATTGATGTGGCTGCGTCACTGTACAATGCCAATTTTATGTCCTTTGTGTATAGACCAAGGTGTGGGATAGCTGGGTCAAATGGTACTATTCCAAGTATTCTAAGGAATCTCCACATGGCTTTCCAGAATGGCTGCACCAATTTGCAACCCCACTATCAATGTATCAGTGTGCCATATTCCCCACATCCTTGCCAATACCTACTGTTGCTTTTCTTGTTGTTCATATCCACTCTAATTGGTGTGAGGTGAAACCTTAGGGTAGGTTTGATTTACATTTATCTTATTACTAGAGATTTGAATATTTTACATATATCTGTTGATCACTTGTAAATCTTATTTTGTGCATTGTCTCCTCAATTCCTTAGTCCATTTGTTCATTAGGTTATTTGAATTTTTGGTGTTAAAGTTTTCAGTTCTTTATAAATTCTGGAGGTAGTGCTCTATCTGAAGTGCCTGTGGTGAAGATTTTCTCCCACTCCTTAGTCTCTCCTCACATTGTTGAATTTTCCATCACTGGGGAAAACCTCTTTTATTTGAATCTATCCCATTTATTTATTCCTGCTTTATTTCTTGTGGTTTGGGAGTCTTGTTAAGGAAGCCAGTTCCTAAGCCAACATGATGAATATGTGGGCCTACATTTTCTTCTTTTCAGTGCAGAGTCTCTGGTCTAATTTCTAGGTCCTTGATCCACTCTGAGTTGAGGTTTGTGCAGGGTGAGGGATAGAGGTTTAATTTCATTTTGCTGCATATGTATTTCCAGTTGTTCCCACACCATTCATTGAAGAGGCTATGTTTCCTCCATTGTATATTTTGGCACCTTTGTCTAGTATGACATAATTGTATTTCTGTGTGCTTCCTTTGTGTCTGCTATTCTGTATCACTGGTCTCCCTGTCTATTTTGGTGTCAATACCATGCAATTATTTTACTATTGCTCTGGAATATAGTTGAAGATCTGTTATTGTTATACCTCCTGCTTCATGCTTCTTGATAGGTATTGCTTTGACTATTCTGGGTTTCTTATTCTTCCAAATGAATTTCATGTTTCTTTTCTCTATTTCTACAAGGTACATCATTGGGAATTTCTTTTGAATTGCATTGAATCTGTTTAGTACTTTTGTTATAATGGTCATTTTGACAATATTAATTCTTCCTATCTCCTGGGGGATTCTATTGGTTTCAGTAGCTGATGTTTTGGATCACATGACCCTGGGACAGAAAAAAGTTCCAGGGCACTGACCCTCCCCCACCAGACCGTCCCCTGGCAACCTGGAGGCTGCATCTCCTCCTGTGCTGTGTGTCCAGCAGCCACCTGTCTGACAACCTCTCGCAGAGAAGAGCAGGACAGTGGGAACTCAGCTTGGTTTCCTTTATCCAGGAGTACTTCAGAAATTTGCTATGAAAATTAATAGATTGCAGACAAAGGAATGCGAGAGGTTTCAGTGCTGGGCTAAGCACTGTTTCATTTTCAATTGTGTGCCTTTCTACTGAGGAAGGGAAAATACACCTTGGATAAACACCTGATGGATTTGGGGATGTTGGTCTTGTCTCCACTGTTTTGCCAAATTCATTAATGAGCTCTGTAGGTCTTCAGGTGGAGTTTATGGGTCTTCTACATCCAGGATCCTATCCTCAGCAAACAGGGCCAATCTGAGTTCTCCTTCCCTATTTGTTTCTACTCAGAGGGCTTAGTTTCCATCTTTTGTTTGATTTTTCTCACTAAAGTTTCAAGATTTATTGTGAAGAGGAGTGTGCAAAGTGGGCTGCTTGTCCTGTTCCTGTGCTTAGAGAAAATACTCTCAGTTTTCTTCCCCTTTCTGAATGATGTTGCCCTTGGGTTTGTCTGATGCAGCATTTAGGTTGCTGAGGTCAATTCACTTTATCCTTAGACTGTTTGCTATTGTAACACATATGGGTGCTGGACGGTGGCTATTGTATTGGGGGCATGGAAGGGGATAATCCTGGGATTCTTGTCCTGCTGTCTATTGTGTGCAGAAATACATTTATTGATTTTATTTTGTCAAATGAAACTTCCATCCCCAGGTAAAATTCTAATGTGATCACTGTGTAGTATCTACAAAATACATTTTTCAATGCAGTTAGAATTTTCCTTTGAAATTACACATCAATTTTCAGCAGGAATGTTGGTCTGCAACTGATTTCCTTGAGGTTTTTTAATCTAGTTCAATTATCTATTTTTTTTTTCTTTTTCTTTCTTTTTTTTTTTTGGTATTGGGGATTGAACCCAGGGGCACTCAACCACTGAGCCACATCCCCAGCCCTATTTTGTATTGTATTTAGAGACAGGGTCTCACTGACTTGCACAAGGCCTCGCTAAGTTGCTGAGGCTGGCTTTGAACTCACGATCCTCCTGTTTCACCCTCCCAAGTGGGATTACAGGTGTGCACCACTGAACCTGACTATTCAATTATCTCTTCTAAAATATAGTCAATGTTTCATTGATCACTCATCTTTGTGTCCCTCTCTCATGTTGGCTGTGATATTTATTACCTCATCTCTATCTGATTTTCTGTTTCATATTTTCTTCCTCTCTCTGTGAACAAAGTAGATCAGTAATTTAGGACTTCTGATTTCTTTTTGCAAAGTAGGCAGCTCATTAAGGTACTGCTCAGCACTGCTCTTGCTGTAAGCCCACAGTTTGTTTTTTTTAATTTAATTTTGATTCATTGAAGACAAATGGAGTACAGCTATTGTTTCTCTGGTTGTACAAAAAGGTAGAGTCATCCCATCTGTGCATTCATACATGTACACAGGGCAGTGATGTCTGTCACACATTCTGTAATTATTAACCCCCAAGCAACCCCACCCCTCCATTCCCTCTGTGCTATCTATCCTTCCTCCATTCTTGCCACCCTTACACCCCACATTGTGCATCATTATTCACTTATCAGAGAGACCATTCAGCCCTTGGATTTTGGGGACTGGCTAATCTCACTTAGCATACAGTCTCCAACATCATCTATTTACCTACAAATGCCATAATTTTATTCTTCTTTGTGGCTGAGTAATATTCCATTGTGTATATATACCACAGTTTCTTCATCCATTCATCTATTGAAGGGCATCTAGGTTGGTTCCACAATCTAGCTATTGTGAATTGGGCAGCTATGAACATTGATGTAGCCGCATCACTGTAGTAATCTGATTTTAAGTCCTTTGGGTATAGGCCAAGGAGTGGTGTAGCAGGGTCAAATGGTAGATCCATTTCAAGTTTTCTAAGGAATCTCCACACTGCTTTCCAGAGTGGCTGCACCAACTTGCACTCCCACCAGCAATGTATGAGTGTACCCTTTTCCCCACATCCTCGCCAACACCTGTTGTTGTCTGTATTCTTAATAAAAGACATTCTAATTGGGGTAAGATAAAATCCTAAGGTAGTTTTAATTTGCATTTTTCTTATAACTAGGGATGTTGAACATTTTTTCATAAATCTGTTGATTGCTTGAAGATCTTCCTCTGTAAAGTGTCTTTTCATTTCTTTGACCCATTTATTGATTGAGTTATTAGTGTTCTTGGTGTAAAGATTTTTTAGTACTTGGTAGATTCTGGAGATTACGGCTCTATTTGAAGTGTGTGTGGCAAAGATTTTCTCCCACTCTGAAGGCTCTCTCTTCACATTGCTGATTGTTTCCTTTGCTGAGAAAAAGCTTTTTAGTTTGACTCCATCCCAATCATTGATTCCTGATTTTATTTCTTGCGCTTTGGGAGTCATGTTAAGGAAATATGGTCCTAGGCCAAGATGATGGAGTTTTGGACCTATTTTCTATTGTATTAGGTGCAGGGTCTCTGGTCTAATTCCTAGGTCCTTGATCCATTTTGAGTTGAGTTTTGTACAGGGTGAGAGATATGGGTTTAGTTTCATTTTGCTGCATATGGATTTCCAGTTTTCCTAGCACCATTTGTTGAAAAGGCTATCTTTTCTCCATTGTATGTTTTTGGCTCCTTTGTCAAGTATGAGATATCTGTATTTATGTGGGTTTGTCTCTGTGTCCTCTATTCTGTACCATTGATCTACCTGTCTATTTTGGTGCCAATACCATGCTGTTTTTGTTACTATTGCTCTGTAGTATATTTGAAAGTCTGGTATTGTAATACCCCCTGCTTCACTCTTCTTGCTAAGAATTGTTTTAGCTATTCTGGGTCTTTTATTCCTCCAAATGAATTTCATGATTGCTTGCTCTATTTCTATGTGGTCCGTCATTGGGATTTTAATTGGAATTGCATTGAATTTGTATAGCAATTTTGGTAATATGGCCATTTGGACAATATTAATTCTGCCTATCCAAGAACATGGGAGATCTCTCCAACTTCTCAGACTCTCTTTAATTTCATTCTTTAGAGTTCTGTAGTTCTCATTGTAGAGATCTTTCACGTCTTTTGTTTAATTGATTCCCAAGTATTTTATTCTTTTAGAGGCTATTGTGAATGGTATAGTTGTCCTAATTTCTCTCTCAGAGGATGCATCACTTATGAATGCAAATGCATTAGATTTATGAGCATTAATTATATATCCTTCTACTCTACTAAAATCGTTTATGAGTTCCAGAACTTTTCTGGTGGAATTTTTAGGATCTTCTAAATAGAGAATCATGTCGTCAGCAAACAGGGATAGTTTGAGTTCTTTTTTTCCTATTCATACTCCTCTAATTTCTTTCATCTGTCTAATTGCTCCAGCTAGAGTTTCAAGGACAATGTTGAACAGAAGTGGAGAAAGAGGGCATCCCTGCCTTGTTCCAGTACTCAGGGGGAATGCTTTCAATTTTTCTCCATTTAGAATGATGTTAGCTGTGGGCTTAGCATAGATGGTCTTTACAATATTAAGGAACATTCCTACTCTCCCTATTTTTTCTAGTGTTTTGAGCATAAAGGAGTGTTGTATTTTATCAAATGCTTTCTCTGCATCTATTGAAATAATCATGTGGTTCTTGACTTTAAGTCTGTTGATATGGTGAATTACATTTATTGATTTCCGGATGTTGAACCAACCTTGCATCCCCAGGATGAAACCCACTTGATCATGGTGCACTCTCTTTTTAATATGCTTTTGTATGCGATTTGCTAAAATTTTGTTAAGAATTTTTGCATCTATATTCATTAGAGATATGGGTCTAAAATTTTCTTTCCTTCTCTGGTTTTGGTATCAGGGTGATATTAGCTTCATAGAATGAGTTTGGAAGGGTTCCCTCCTCCTCTATTTCATGAAATACTTTGAGGAGTATTGGAATGAGCTCTTCTTTGAAGGTCTTGTAGAACTCGGTTGTGAATCCATCTGGTCCTGGACTTTTCTTTGTTGGTAGGCTTTTAATTCCTTCTTCTATTTCCTTGCTTGAAATTGATTATTTAACTTGTGTATGTCCTCCAGATTCAGTTTGGGTGGCTCATATGCCTCTAGGAACCTCTTGATGTCTTCCAGGTTTTCTATTTTGTTGGAGTATAGATTTCCAAAGTAGCTTCTAATTATTTCTTGTATTTCAATTGTGTCTGTTGTAATATTTCCATTTCCATCATGAATTTTAGTAATTTGGCTTTTCTCTCTCCTTCTCTTTGTTAGTGTGGCTAAGGGTTTATCAATTTTGTTTATTTTTTCAAAGAACCAACTTTTTGTTTTGTCAATTTTTTGAATTGTTTCTTTTGTTTCAATTTCATTGATTTCAGCTCTGATTTTAATTATTTCCTTTCTTCTACTACTTTTGGTGATGATCTGTTCCTCATTTTCTGGGGCTTTGTACTGTAATGTGAGGTCATTGATTTGTTGACTTTTCATTCTTTTATTGAATGCACTCCATGCAATGAATTTTCCTCTTAGCACTGCTTTCATAGTATCCCAGAGATTCTGATATGTTGTATCTTTGTTCTCTTTGACCTCTAAGAATTTTTTAATTTCCCCCATAATGTCTTCTGTTATCCATGAATCATTTAATAGCATATTATTTAATCTCCAGGTGTTGGAGTAGTTTCTGTTTTTAACTTTATCATTGATTTCTAATTTCATTCCATTGTGATCTGATAACATACATGGTAGTATCTCTATTTTTTGTATTTGCTAAGAGTAACTTTGTGGCATAACATATGGTCTATTTTAGAAAAAGATCCATGAGCTGCTGAGAAGAAAGTGTATTCCCTTTTTGAAGGATGGACTATTCAGCTCAGAAGTAGTCACAGTAGCTCCACTCTGTTGGCTTCAGCAGCTGCTGATCAGGCATTGTGTCTGGGTGGGGGAATGTCACGCAATTTATCATCTTCTCTGTTTGGTCAACTTTTTTGTCAAGATTACATATTTTGTCTTCATTGCTTGAGATTGTCTTCCAAGTAGTCTCCTCTGTTGGTTATGCTTTCCATTGAATTTTTATTTTGGCTTATTGATTCCTTCATTTCAAAGATTTCATCTAGACTTTTCAGGATCTTGATCTCTTTACTTATGTTTTCATTCATCTCCTCAAACATGACTCTTATCTCACTCATTATTTCCTCCTGAAAGTCGTGGATCAGTTTTACTAAGTAAATTCTGAACTCCTCTGATATTTCTTCTACTGTTTTGTGAATGGATTCTACAATTGGAGCATCCTGGTTGGTTTGGAGCACTTTATTCCCTTTTATTTTTCATTTTATTTGTGTATTTTCCCATCTAGTCATGGGGATCTGAGGAAGGACAGTTTCTATCCTGTAGACTTATAGTGTCCCTGAAGGTTTCCAGTACCTCACGAATCGGGCTTCAGTTTCCATAGGCTTGGCCATGCTGCAGTCCCAAGATGGCTCCTGGATTGTGGAATCTCAATGAACTCCAGGAGTGAAGGATGAAGCCCACAAGTTTGATTTCTTCTCTTTTGATTTTCTTTTGATTGAAACAATTTGTAAAATTCATTCCTATCATGTATCAGAGTCCAGAATTTGGCAAAGGGGAGTCATTCAATTTTGACATAGTTGATAATTTCCGGGGTTTTTCTTGCTGCTGATTGCAGTTTCATTCCATTATGATGAGAAAAGCTGAAGGATACCCTTTTAAGTATTTTGTAACTGTAGGATGTGCATGTCAGGCCTCAAATTACCCAGGGACACAAAAAAACGTATGTAGCAAGTTTATTCCAATGTCTTAAAGGATAGAATGTACTCTGCAGGAATATTCATGCTGAAGATCAGCCAACACTCTGAGCTTCAGAATGAAATCTCCTCAGCCCTCACATTCTGCTCAATGGGGTATTGGCCATGTACATCACACCAAAGGAAATGTGAAATAGCTTTTTACATCTCAAATCATGAGGCCCAATGTGAAGAATGGGATATTTTCCCCGATGCCTGAAAAATATAACATTGATATTGTAGTTGGTGTTCTACTAATTCTAGTTCTACTAGTTGTACCACTCAAGTTTTAGTTCAGGTGACTGATGAAATATCTTACACTTGGATGTTAGTGTCTGGAGAACCTCGCCTATTTATTTGGTTTTCATTGTTTCTTGCCAGAGAGCAAGTAGTAATGAATGTTTTGCATGACAATGTATGTCTTTTCTTTCAGCACACCAGCAGGCCACTGCCCATGCAAACAACCTGGAAGAGTTCTGTCCTGGGCCATGTGACAGAGAGCCAGCCATCTGTCAAGAACACTGAAGAGAGACCCATCCTCCCTACAGCACAACCCTTCCAAAGAAATGCACTTGATTTCTACTCCATTCCTGTGCCCATGAAAGGACAGGAAGTAGCCATCCCTGGCACTAGCCAGCCAGGAGTAAGGCTGTCTGGCCACAACACTACCCTCCATGTGAAGGGAGTAGAAGGAAAGCCAGAGGGTGTCTCCTATAATGTTGCCCAGCCTGCCTCTAAAACACATGGTGTGAGCCAGGTGCTCAGTACCCAATCCACTGCCAGGTGCCCTGATGTGAGCAAACAGCCCTGCCTGCAGCCTACAGCATGGAGAGCAGGACAGGTGCCCACACTCAGCATCAGTGCAACAGTCAAGAGACATGCCCAGGATTCTGTCAAGAGAAGTCAGAATGCCCCAAAGGAAACTTAGACTCAGCCCCAGCCTGACTCCACAGGGAAGCACTGGCAGTCTAGCCTTGGATGTTTGCATGTCTCTGCTATCTCTGCCAGATATAAGTGGACTCACAGTCCAAGTGACACCCCAAGTGACCAGGAAAACTCCACCCCAGGGTTCCAGGATGGATCTTCACCCTCCAAGGAGAAGCTCTGTCCTGAATCCTGTCCCACACTGCACCAAGTCCAGTTCTCCAGCAGCCAGTTGTGTTCCACGACAGCCCCTTAGAATGGTTTCAGGAGACTGCACCATGACTGTTGGAGCTCCAGGTTCATTACAGCTCCCTCTGTCTCCACCCCTACAGAGCCCAATGCTCCTGCTGCAAGTGCCACCTTTCTTGACAAGTCTGAGGGATGCAGCTCCAATGGGCCTATGAGTTGCCTCTATGAGGATCTTCAGGTATCCTCCTCATCTGAGGACAGTGACAAGGAGTGAGGCACTCCATGGCAGGGAAGACTCACCTTCTAGTCTCAAGTGACTTGGAGGGAACTGTGGGACTGAGGACACAAAGGTCCAGGAAGCAGGTACACCTGGGTCATAGGAACCTCCTCATTCTGGGCCCTCCTAAATTGGACTCCATACAGGGCTGGAACAGACACAGACATTGGCTCTGAATGATGGAAGCTTCAGATGGGTTTTCCAATGTGACCTCTGAAATAGACTGTGAAGGATTTCATAGACCTTCCATGGAATGGAAAATGGAGTGGATATGCACATTTGTATATTGAAGTATAGTGTAAGGAGGAGGCTCAATGACTCTCTGTTGCCCTATGATTGAATTCAGGGCAACTCTGGCTGATCACTGGGATCTCTCTCTTTGAATCAGTGTCCTGGCCATGGAGGGTAGGGCTTAAATGTAGAGTATGTCAGTGGAAACCATTGTGGATTGTTTCCTTGGCCTTACTGATCAAGTTTGTTTACTTTCTTTGCAAACATGTCCTTCAAATTCATTGTAATCCTCATACAATTATCCCCATGATTTGTTGTGTCTCTTGTTTGAGTATTTAGCTGTACAAATCCTTACAACCCCATTAAAGTACAAAAAGTACTTTTAAACCCCAATTTTTATTTATCAATTTGTGAAAACACCAGTAATGTTTTAAATATGCCACCCTATGGGACGTAAGAAGTTAAGACTACTTGATGCTACGTTGAACCTTAGGCATCTTACCTTTTGAAGTCAATCAGATGTCTTGAACAAACACATCCAAAATTTCCTTTGGGGCATTCTGACTTCTCTTGACAGAATCCTGGGCATGTCTCTTGACTGGTGCACTGATGCTGAGTGTGGTCACCACATCCATCCATGTATGGATCCATGGATCCATACATGCCAAATCGAAATTACTTATTTTTAAAAACCAAGATGTCAGAGAAATGTATTGGACAGCACCAACTATTTCTTCCCTGTCGATGAAAAATCTAGAAACAATGGAAATTATATATTTGATAGACAGTAATATTTCACCAGTTGTGTGACTACCTAGAGAAACTTGTTGAGTTAGCAACCTTTCAAGACATCCTTTCTTTTATCTGTTTGCCAACTTTAAACTGAACCTTTCAAATCATGTCAATGTAAGCTATTTCGAACCATTTAGTTTACATTTTTATTCAGGAGCTTGTGTCAATTTTGGTACCAATCGTATGTAGATGTGACAACAGAGCTGTCTACATGCACATAAAACAGAAAGACAGAAAGGCCTTGTAGTTTATTTTCTAAACCCTATTAGATTGAGAATTAACCCTTGCATATTGGCTTCTGAATGAAGCAGAGCATTAAAAAGGCCTTAGAGTCGGATGAATTAGGTCTGATGAAAAATGTAACCTGGGCTCACCTGATCAGCATGATGAACATAAAAAATCAAATTTCAAAAGTCTTTGTGGCCTCCATCCTGATGTGGTCCTGTTCATCAGAGATACACAGAATTCAGAGAATATAGACAAAGGTTACACCCCATCCCTCCCTGAAGAGGGTTCCAGAAGAGAGAGCAAGGGAGATTGCTTCCATTGTTCTCCCTGGGAGAGCACCCTCAGATTGGGGTGTTGTTCTAAACCAGTTTTTCTGGTCTCTTGGATGGCAGCCATCCCAAATTTCACCTGGTATTTTGGAGGACTAAGTCCAATAGTTGGAAGCTCCTGTTAGCAACAGTTCACATTTTAATGTAAGCTTTAGTGAACATGGTTAAAAACATTTTGACCATTTTCTCTCTGAATTTGAATAAAAGACATTTGGTAAGGATGTTTAGTCTTCAGGAAGAAAAATTGGTGGTACCCCGAGGGGGCCATCTGACCATGAAAGTTGGCCATTCTCTCCCAGAGAATTTAGGGAGAGAAAAGATGTCACACCTGGTCATGTAGGCAGTGGCCCCTCTCTGGAATTCCTGGAAATTGGTCAATATGCATTGAAGGGAAGTGCATGATGAACATGAGGGAGACTGACCCATGTCCACAATCGAGGGCAGAAAAATAAATGAAGAAGCTGAACAAACACAGAACGGTAGGAAGTCAAAGACAATGAGAAATGGCCACTCCTGTTTCCTGACATGAGGGCCTGGGCACCGACTTGCCACAGTCTGGAACTTGGAAAGTAATGCTGTGCCCTGCCCTCCTCATTTCCCCAGACATGGAACCACCGGAAACAGACTTACTGGTGGTCCCTGGGGGCACAGAAACAGGTGTCTCTCTGAGAATTTAGTGCAATTGTGGGGCAGGGCTCCACAGACATTGGTAGCCTGGGGCAAGGAACTACTCTCAGAGGACTTCCCCTAGGTGCAACAGCTTTTATGACCCCTCTCCACGAAGGTAAGTGGTGAGAGGTGCTTATCCTCCTGGCAGCAAGGATCTCAATGGGGCCTCCATCTATTATGGGGCACAACTTAAGAACAGATGCATCACCACAGAAAATTCCACATTTGAGAATTTTATTAGCCGGCTGACTCTCTCTCACAACACCCCAGAAATGGGGCTTGGGAGATCAGACCCAACCATAGTGTTGTAGGGGATTTTATACCCTAAGTCAGCACATCAAACATAAGTGTATGTTCCTATGATTTAAAATTACAAACTAATATTATATGATCTAATATCATTAGCAGAAGTGGGAAGTGGGTCAAAATGACCTTCCTTAGGTCCAAATTAAGAAGCTTTTCTAACGTCTCCACAATCACTCTTGACATTACAGTTGACATTGTACATTGCTTAGGAGAAATGAAAATCAGAAAAAGCACAAATTTTGTTATCAAGGAATTGCCATTCTGCGTTGCCAAGCATGTCATGCTAAATAGCTGTTGATGGGTACAGAAGCAGTTTGTTCCCATGGGAGAAATTTCCTACCTAACATGGAGTCTCAAAGTAAAATGGAGTGTGCTGAGTCATGGCCCATACAGCCTGGCCTATAACATTTCCATGGCATCCAATATGTCAGTCCATCACACAGGGAAATAGAACAGCTAGACTCTTCCCTATAAACTGAGAATCTGATTCACCTCAAAACATAAGTATGTATATCCAACATGTAATCTAATTATTGAAATCCTTTAAAGTAAGGCTTCCTTGTTTAGAATGGCAGGACAACAATTTTTCAGAGCACAGGAAGCAAACTTAGCAAATCTCAAGAGGCATTTGTAGGGTTTCCATTTTCCTCAGTCCTCACATATTGTCGTATTTGTTGCCCGCCACAAAGACGCGATCCCAGGAATGTGTATGCAGCTCTTTATCTTGTGCACCCGTTTCTTTCTCTTTCTCTCCCATTTCCTCCCTCTCCCCTTTCCTCCCTCAGTCCCTCAGTGTCTCCATCTCCATGTGTCTGTGTGTCTCTCTCTCTATCTCTCTCTCTCTCTCTCTTATACCCTCAGTTGACCAATCACAGAACTTCCACGTGAAGCATGCACGGGCAAGCACAGACAAAGGCTTAAAGCACAAACCGGACACACGTGTGGCCAGTTTACAACCAACCGATAGGAATAACTTTCGCAAAGATACACCCGTTTACTCCGTGGCAACAGCAAAGCTGGCATACCGCCAGGCACCATCTTAACATAGAGCCGGGGGTACCCAGAATACCCTGACAGCTCCCCCTTTTTTCTTTTAATAAAGATAGGAACCATGTCTGTCTTAGGTTGAGTGGTCAATACTTGTTCTTACCCGTCCTCACAGAATGCATGGCTTGATGCACCTTCTGTCTTAGGTTGACACAAGATCACCACTTCATTACCCGTCTTTGACTACCGGTCCAGCATACTAAGCCATATAGCAGGGGAGCTGCCCGACTCTATGGCAGAGAAGGCCTGATGAACGGCTTGTCGATCTATTATCTGAGCCTTACGTAAGGCAATTACCCAATGGAGCAAAAACAATATTGCTATTAAACCCGTAGATCTGTTAGTAAGTTCGTTCTTCCTTAACTTCCTCTAGAATAGTGTTTCCCTCCTCTATAGAATTCTTAAATTTAGGTCTTCTTTAATTTTTCTCAGAAATATTTTGTAGTTTTCAATATTGTACTTCCTTAGCTGCATGTATTCTATTTGGTGTTTCCTATTCTGTTGAGGGGCTTATTTTAAATGTTCTCTGTTTATTACTAATGTTTAATGCAGTTGATTTATGTAAGCTGACCCTGTCATTGAACTTGTTGAATTCACATTGCATTTCTTGGAATTGTTTTATTGTTTGTTTCTTAATTCTGTAGAATTTTCTATATATATATAATCATGTCAATGGCAGTAACTTTTACTTCTCCCTTTCCCATATTTGTGATTTTTATTTCCTTTTCCTGATTTATAAAATAAGTTTTGAATTTTGACATCTATTTTTCCCTTATCTGATCAGATAATCATATAATTATTCCCCTTTACTGTTTTATTTTTTCTTTTGGTGCTGGGAGTTGAACACAGTGCTTCATAAACTGGGCAAACACTCTACACCTGAGCTATAGCCCGCAATCCTCCTTTATTCTTTTAATGTGATAAATTATACTGGTTGATATTCTGTTTGAGATTTTAAAGGAGTTCCATTAGCTTTTAATAATGCCCTTAAAGGACTCTCCATATGGACTCTAGACATCTCAGAGCCCATAGCTTATTTAGTAAGTGGCCGCCTTTCGCGTGCCTAGTTTCACTTTTACTGGACCACCTTTCGCTTAGTCCGGTTAGTCGCTTTCCGCGAACGTCAAGGCTGCCTTCCTTTTTTACTCCTTTTTTAACTTATTTAGGTTATCTATGTATACTATTTACACATCCCGGGTTTTGGCACCATTTATCATTGTCCTTGTCGCCTGCAACAAAGACGCGGTCCCGGGAATGTGTATGCAGCTCTTTATCTTTTGCACCCGTTTCTTTCTCTTTTTCCTCTACTGTTTCCTCCCGTTTCCTCCCGTTGTCCCTCAGTATCTCCATCTCCATGTGTCTGTGTGTCTCTGTCTGTCTGTCTGCATGTGTCTGTCTCTATCTGTCTGTCTCTCTCTCTACCTCATATACCCTCAGTTGACCAATCACAGAACTTCCACGTGAAGCATGCACGGGCAGGCACAGACAAAGGCTTAAAGCATGAACCGGACACACGTGTGGCCAGTTTACAACCAACCGAGAGGAATAACTTTCGCAAAGATATACCTGTTTACTCCGTGGCAACAGCAAAACTGGCATACCACCAGACGGCATCATAACATAGAGCCAGGGGTACCCGGAATACCCCGACACTCAAAGTCCTTCCACCTGATGAATTTGAGCATGGTCCTAAAAAGTTTTTGCCACAGAAAGATTGACAAAGCGGTCCAGAGAAACAGCAAGTATCTAGGACAGAATGATTGGCCAGTCAGGTACCCTGAGTAGAGTCATGTGATGGGAAGGTGTGAATCATCAATTGACAGGAAATTGCCCCTGGGGGATTCTGTTGGTTTCGGTAGCTGACATTTTGGATCACCTGACTCTAGGGCAGAATAAAAGTCCAGGCACTGACCCTTCTTCACCAGTCCTTCCTCTGGCATCCCCTGCATCTACTCCTGTGCTGTGTGTCCAGCAGCCACCTGTCTGACCACCTTCTCAGAGAAATGAGCAGGACAGAGTGATCTCAGGTTGGTTCATTTTTCAGGAGATCTTCAAACACTTGCTGTAAAATTAATAGATTGCAGACAAAGGAATGTGGGAGGTGTCTGTGCTGGGCTAAGCATTGTTTCATTTTCAATTGTGTGCCTTTCTACTGAGGAAGGCAAAATACATCTTGGATAAAAACCTGATGGTTTGGGGATGTTCATCTTGTCTCCACTGCTTTATCTAATTGGTTAATGATCTTTCTAGGTCTTCTGGTGGAGTTTGTGGGTTTTCTACATACAGGATCCTGTCCTCAGCAAACAGAGTCAATCTGAGTTCTCCTTCCCTATTTGTTTCTACTCAGAGGGCTTACTTTCCATCTTTTGCTTGATTTTCCTGCCTACAGTTTCAAGATTTATGTTGAAGAGGAGTGTGCAAAGTGAGCACGCTTGTCCTCTTCCTCCATTTAGAGAAAATGCTCTCAGTTCATTCCAGTTCTGCATGATGTTGCCCTTTGGTTTGTGTGATCAGAGCCTTTGGGCTGCTGAGGTCAGTTCACTTTATCTCTAGACTTTTTGGTGTTGTAAACAGGGATGGATACTGGACTCTGGCTATTGATTTTGGTGCATGTAAGGGGATAATCCTGGGATTCTTGACTTGCTGTCTATTGTGTGCAGAAATACATTTATTGATTTTATTTTGTCAAATGAATCTTCCTTCCCAGGTAAAAATCTAATGTGATCACTGTGTAGTATCTACAAAATGTGTTTTTGAATGCAGCTAGATTTCCTATGAAATTACACATCTATTTTCAGTGAGGATGTTGGTCTGCAGCTTATTTCCTTGAGCTTTCTAATCTAGGTCAATTTTTTTTTAATATTTATTTTTTTGTGTATGGTATTGGGTTTGGAAACAAGGGCACTCAACCACTGAGCCACATCCCCAGCCCAATTTTGTATTTTATTTAGAGGCAGCATCTCACTGAGTTGCTTACGGCCTTGCTAAGTTGCTGAGGCCGGATTTGAACTCATGATCCTCCTGTCTCAGCCTCCCAAGTGCTGGGATTTCATGCCAGTGCCTCTGTGCCCGGCTATTTAATTATCTTTTCTAAAATAGAGTCAATGTTTCATTGATCACTCTTCTTTGTGTCCCTCTCTCATTTGGGCTGTGACATTTATTACCTCCTTCTGTGTCTGATTTTCTGTTTCATACGTTCTTCCTTTCTCTGTGAACAAAGGAGATCACTAATTTGGGACTCTGGTTTCTTTCCACAAAGTAGGCATGTCATTAAGGGACTGATCCACACTGCTCTTGGTATAAGCCCACAAGTTTGATTTCTTCTCTTTTGATTTTCCTTTCCTTGAAGCAATTTGTAAAATTCATTCCTCTCACTTTTCAGAGTCTCACAATTTTTCAAAGGGGAGTCATCCCATTTTGACATAGTCCATAATTTCCAGTGTTTTTCTTGCTGCTGATTACAGTTTCATTCCATTGTGATCAGAAAAGTTGAAGGATACTCATAAGTATTTTGTAACTGCTGGATGTCCATGTCAGGCCTCAAATTACCCAGGGACACTTAAAGCCAAATTATTTCATTTGTTCATACATAGGACACACATATGCATTCCTAATTTATTAAAATGTACTTAAAATTGGGGAACTAATAGAAGGTAGCAAATAGAATCCACCCCATCACCGTTGAGTCCCGAAGGTAAGCTGAGACAGGATCTATGTCAATTCATTCATGAAAATCATGTCCTGTGATATTAATTATAGCAATAAATATTTTGAAAGGGAAACTGCTGTGTTTCTACTTTTCAGGAATGTGTGTACAGTGCTGACATTCAGCCTTTCTTGTGACCAGGATTCTTTCATCCTTGTGGGGAAACACAGTTGTTCTTACCAGTAATGCACTGTGTTATGAAGGAAGGGATCATATTCTTCAGAATCAGTCACTCAGTACAAATCTAAACTAAGCAACCATTTATGATATGTCAGATCCATGGCAAGGTCCGATGCTAGGGCCTGGTACCTGTACCTGAGGAGGAAGACGCATGTGAGAAGGGAACATCACACACTCTAGGAAACAGATCTCCCTCTGTGGTTGTGGGGTTTGCTCAACACCACAATGTGCAAATGGTCCAAAGAGCATACCATTTCTCTGTGCTTATGAATGTATTCTTCTCTCTATGACTCAGGGAATCCAAATCTCAGCCTCTGAGGGAGAAGCACCTGACACCAGGAAGATGAAGTGGTGGCCAGGTCGTTCCGCACAGCCACCATTACATGGACTCATTCAAACCCTGAATGAGAAACACCAGCAGTGGGGTGGTGTGGGGTGCAAGATTTCCCAAGCAGAGGTGGAGGATATCCAGGTAAGTGAAGACCTGGGTAACCCGGGAGATAAAGGGCAGCGTGTGTCACATTTTGGCTGTCCTATTACTGATTTGGCCTCTACAACTCAATTCTGTTACAACAATAAAATGCACATATTTGAAGCATGCACTTTGATCAGCTTTGGCATGTATGTAAGCAATATGCTCTTATATTTCAAATATTAAAGAAAGTAATGGAAATGATTTTTTAAATTTTTATTAGTTTCATTAAAACTTTATTTTATTTGTTTATTTATATGTGGTGCTGAGAATCGAACCTAGTGCCTCACACATGCCAGGCAAGCGCTCTACCATAAGCCACAACTCCAGCCTATGATTTTTTTATTAAGCATTTCCATTCCTTTTTTAAAATTTGAAATCATGCAAATTCCTGCATGATTCAATATATTATAAATTGACCACCTTATAGAACCTCATCCCCATATGTCAACTACTTCAAACTTAAATGGCACACAGATATATATATCTCAAAGGTCGAGAAAGAAAGCACAAGGAAAGTAAATACAAAGTGCTTCAAGCTAAGTGATTATAAAATCTTAAAATATCAGAATCTCTGGGATGATATAACACTCAGATGAACATTTATACCTTAAAGTACTTATATCAGAGAGAAGCTAGTTTAGCAATCAAATTATTTGCAAATTAGGCAGTGGGAAAGAAAAAATAAGAGTAGGAGCAGAAATATATGTAAAAGAGAAGAAACTTTTTAGTTTTTGTAACTTGTAGTATCAAGTTAGAATACATGCTTTAAGAACTCAAGTTTCTCTCCATCATGGGTTCCTACATGCAGAACCTTGGGTGGGCTGTCTCAAACAGATGACATTCGTGTGACCAATGTCTTATGCATTCTCTCATGCCATCAAAGGCAATAAGACTGACTGAAGGCTTTTCCTCATAGATGCCATTCATGTGGTTTCCCTCCAATGAGTGTGACTGTGTTTTCTAAGTTAGGGTATAAAGACAGGCCTTTCCACGCAGGCTACTTTCCAATGGCCACTCTCCAAGTTGAGTCATCTTCCATTATTTAATAGTAGAGTGATGGTTGAGGACTATGCCTCAGGTGCATGCACATTATTTGGCTCCAGTGTGTGTTCTCTCATGTTTTCAAAGGCCAGATGATCAACTGAAGGCTTTCCCACACACATGGCATTCATATGGTTTCTATCCAGTGTGGATTCTCTGATGTGGTTTAAGGTAACATGATTGACTGAAGGATTTCCCACACAGGTGGCATTGGTAGTTTCTCTCCAGTGTGTGTTCTTTGATGAAGTCTAAGGTAGCTTGATGTGCTGAAGGCTTTCCCACACACATGGCACTGATATGTTTTCTCTCCAGTGTGGGTTCTCTCATGCATCTGAAGGTTATATAATTTACTAAAGACTTTCCCACATAGTTGACATCCATGTGGTTTCTCTCCAGTATGTATTTTATCATGTTCTTTAAGTTTGTAAGAGTTTCTGAAGGCTTTCCCACATGCATGGCATTCATTTCATTTCTCACGTGTTGGTTCTCTCATGATGTCTAAGTTCAGAACAGTAACTGAAGTCTTTCCCACAAAAATTATATTCATACATTGTTTCCCTTGTTATAGTTGCATTGAGCCTGCTTGCATCAGAGGTTTGATTAAAGGATTTGCTACATAGAAGACATTCATATTGAATCTCTCCAGGGTCATTCTTGTTGCCTTTTCTAGGATGTAGATCAATCATATGTCCCTTCAAGCATACCTGGCATTCACATGACATACTGCTATCCTTTTTCTTGTTTCCACTGAGGTACAAATTGTCAGTGAGGGATTGTCCACAGTTTTGGTTGTTCTTCTCTGCTGGGTGAGCAAACAAAGCTTGAATAGATGCAGAGTTGTGACACAGCTCTTTCTCCAAGTCTTTCCATTCCAAAGAATGTTCCTGAACATGAGATTTCTGTTTTGTAAAGAAGATGAACATTTCTTAATGATGTCCTCATATAAACTCATGACCTAACTTCTCTACATTTGAATCATAGACACCTCCATTGTGATGTGTAAAGTAAAACCTTTCAACCTTTGATTCCATATACATAGTACATAATTCCCAGGTGAGCCAAGTATTATCCATTTGCTAGTATGCTATTTAAAGGGACTCAGATTAATTTTATGGACTTCAATGTTTCAAAGACTAGCTATGTGAGAAATGCCAATTGTTAATTTCTCACAGAATACAAACTATACAGAGATTTTGGCTCAGAAATTGTGTATTGTCAACATAATTACAGCCATGGAGTTGTACTCAATTACTAAATTATTTCACTGACAGGTCTTGCATTTGTGCAATCAATGTTCCCATCCCTGAAACTTACCATTGACATGTTGAGAGGTGTGTCCTTCCTGTTCAGAAGTGTTCTGCATATCCTTTCATGTTTTTGATGTGCACTTTCCTTGCCTAGAAGAGTTGGAAATATGAATTGGTAGCATGCAATTCAGAGACAAAGTTGAAAAAAAAAACAATTATCTGATGAGAATATTTTTACATTATTGGCACTTTCACAGAGGAGATGTCTTACAGCAAGAAAAAAGAGGATGTAGCAGAAACAGGACACTGTTAATTACAAAAGATTTGCAGGATAGAATTAGTTTAATAAATGAAATGGAAAAAATTCTTTCAAGCAGAAAATCAGAAAAAGAGACATTGTGGAAATTGACCTCCAAAATTTCATTAACATGTTTTGCCCTAATTGAAAGTATAAATATAGAACAAATTTTGAATGTAAAAGAAAAGAAGATATGTCAACACATGGGACATTTTTCCCATTATCCTCTGCTATGTTTTAGACAGCATCATTCATTTCATGACTACGTCAGTTAAAGTTTTCAAGGTCACTCAGTGGCTTGGCACCCTTCTCTGTAGAATCACAAGTCTGTTTCGTACCTGGACCCTAGCTTTAGGGAAACCCTATTCCTGATCCCATGATCACAGAGTGTCTCCATGCCACAGATGCAAAGTCATATCTGATGTACAGAACAGACACCCTAGTCATCATAAGAAAGGAATTGGATTTTTAAGACTTCTGACAAGAAATGTGCATTATAATCAAGTAATTGAAGATGACTTAGCAAAAATGAACTGAATCTAGAAGGAGAGAGAAAACATTTAACAGAGGAAATATTGAAGTTACCTCATTGCAGGAGAATAAAAGATAATAGGAGGCAGGGCTGAAGGACACTGATGCTCATGACCACATTCAAAGAATGTTGAGTCAATAGTCCTTTCAGGAAGTCCATGTTTCCACTAAATATTTCTTTCAAATAGAATCCAACATAAGCACCACCAAAAATATTCAGAATTCTCTTGTGTTCAAAATTCTCTGCTCAAGGACAGTCACCATAGATGAAAAATGATTTATAAATATTACATCTATTTATGGATTTCAATCATTTGTGCAGGAGATTTAGATTCAATTAATACATGAAATTATGGTGCAGATCACATTCTAGTGTGGTACAAAATGAATTGTAATGTAAATGAAAAAAATGGCCTTGTGTTCATGTAGTTTTAATGTGTATGAGAGACTTGGGTCAGAGTTTGTAATTGAACAGAAAGATGCTATTCCAGATATTTATTGATTGAAGAAATATGTATACCTAACATATTTCATGTATAACATTGAGGGACTCACCAACTGATACTTGATGATTGATGATTTCCAGCATCACTGATCTGTGTAGCATTTTCTGGGGTGGGTCCAGCACGGCCCACTCTTCTTGTGTGAATGTTACCATTACATTTCCAGTGGTTATTGATTCCTAGAACATTATTGAGAAACTAAGTTAGAGAAATTCCATCAATTTCCCAAAATAAGGTGTGAGAGGACAGCACTGAGGCTGAAGGAAACTGGGTGTACAGGGAGACCAAACTGCTAGGGCACAAGCCTATTCATTCCCAGCACCCAATACTATTACTTTCAGAAACCCAGAGATATCCAACATTGAATTCGCAGACTTTATAGTAAAGGAATATGGTGTGATAGTGTGTCACAGAACATGAAAACATTTCAAGGGCTGGTAATTATAACTTTCAGACAGGTTATTACAAAATTTTCACTAGAAACTTAACTAAAATTTAAAGAATTTTACAGAACAATTAACAGACAAATCTCAACCTAATTTGTCATTCTTGAACAATTCATCATATGTGAAATTTTCACAATGATCTATCTTGGATCCCCATCTGTGAAATGGTCAGTAACATGAGTGTTTAAAAGGCCAATTAATTTCTCCATATCTTCAAAACATGTATCGCCTATATGGCTATCACCAGAGCAATGCAACATCCTTGAACCCATCCTCAGAAATCTCGGGAACTGAATAAACCCCATGTATCTAGGTGTCATTAGGAACAGTCACTGTTCTCATGATGTGACGAAGGAGGTCAGAACCAGGTTAAAAACAGACATTTCAGCAGCACAGGGCAAAGACTCTGAGACTTGTGTTCTGAAGCAGAGTCCCAGCATGACCATCCTTATGTTTCAACTCCAATTCTCAATTCTCTCTGGAGTTCCAAACACTACCTTTCAATATGTCTCTGGCATCTTGATCTTGTTTCTCTGTTTCATTATTGGTTTCATGTATTCAGCACTTCAAAAATTTTGCTCTATCTACTATGTTATTTACTAGCATAATTTTAATGGCACAACATTGATTAAGTCAATATGACTTGCTGTATACAATTTCCAGTATGAAATATGAAGGAATTGCTTATTAGTCAGTTTACCAACACTGGGAATAAGAATGATCATGATTGTTTCAGGTATCTTTTTGGAACTTCTCAAGAGGTTGAAATATATTCCATCAAACTCCAAGTGTAAATTAGAAAAAAGAAATTACTTCTCATGCCTTCTGTAGCCTACCACTCTCATTTTCCTCATTCTCAGTCCAATGTCTGTGCCACTGGGTCAGCTGAATTTACCTGCTGGAATATCTGCCTCCATGTTGGGCTGCAATGTTCCACCCTCACTCATTCCTCTGGCCTGCATTCACCACAATCAAAACACCATTGCAATGAGGAGCACCATTAATCAGCAATTATTTCAAATGAAATCAGAGGCAGAATATCAGATACAATCACCCATGCCATGTGGAAGTACACAGCCAGGAATGGTCCCATAGTATAGTAGTGTCATGACAGGAAATAGATTAGCTGCCTGATGGTGAGGTTCTGACCCATGAAGATCACTGCAGAGTTGGGGCTACAAGACTAACTCCTCCTGGCATTGAAGAACTGGCATCTCTCTGAATAGGGGTGAAATTTCAATGGAAAAAATCATTCTCTGCTCACCAGTGGATGCACGGCCATTGATGTTGCTTCCTGCAATCTTCCTCTGTCTATTCACATACACAGCCCAAACAATTTTCAGGAGAAACTGGGTGAAGAAGGAAATCATGAGACCCAGCACTTTTACAAAATATCCTGACTCCTCCATCATGAATTCCTGCATATTCATGTGTCTAAAACCTACTCCAAGCATAAGAAAAATTCTCCTCACCTATGAGATATAGGCACAATTCTGCATTCATATTCCAGGATCAAAATTTCAAAGGATGTGAACATGATCACTATTGGAAATGAAGGAATTACACCTCCTAATATGCTTATTTATGTACACGATGAATTTGAATTTCACACGTTAATTGTGCTATAGAGTCCAGAGTTAGCAAAATGCTCTTAGATTTTGAAGTATATGTCCCTCTTTGTTACCCCACATGCAGACTTTGGTTTCCACTGAGATGGAAACATTGTGTAATTTCTCAGATTACACTGTTCTGCTCTATTTATTAGCAGTGGTTCTCTAAGTTCAATCAGGTCCCCTGGAGCCTCAATCCCTGCCAACCTCCCTCACCCATGAGCTAGATACACCCCTCATGGACTCAGGAGCAGTCAAGTCAGGATCTGTGCCATGAAAGCAAGAATCACCTCCAGTGGCTTTCTGTTTTGAGGAATTCATGGCACTATCCTACCAATCCAACCCTTACAGTTCCACTTATAAAAACAGCTAGAGCACTGGGGTCCTACTTGTACCCTCATGCACTGTGACATTAACTAATATCAAGGATGTTCAGAAATGTTGCTCATATCTGATGACTGGGGAGCAGGATGAAATATGTTTGCTCAGAGTGGTAGTTTGCTGATGTGTTAACTGAGATCTTTGGGATCCTGTTTTATATTCATCTTTACCAGCTGTGACATCCCTGCTTCCCATTATGGATCACATACATATGACAAAGAGATATTTATAAATTGAAAAGTATCCCTGAAAATATCATAAATTTCTTGGATAAATTGTAATTTTCATTTCTAAGATTAGATTTCACCACATGTTTGTTTCGGATGACTGGAAAAGGAAAGCAGCCAGATGCATTTGTGCACACGTGTAAGCCCAGCAACTCAGGAGGCTGAGGCAGAAGGATCCCAAGTTCACAGGCACTCTCAGCAACTTAGTGAGACTCTAAGTAATTTAATGAGATGCTGTATGAAAATAAAACAAACATGAGCTGAAGAACATGAAAAGAAATAAAACATGAGCTGGGGTTATGATTCATGGATTTGTTTTTCAATCCATGCTATTGTTTTAAAGGAAGCACTGCTATAAATGTAGCTCCATCCATGTTATGGCACCCCTGACATCAATCCCAATGCCAAAAAGGAAAAACAGAAAAAGAAAACAAACAAGCCCCCGCTAAAAACCAATGACATTAAAACAAAACAAAAAGTCAAACAAAAATAACCATCCCACAAAACAACAACAAACAACAAATTTATTCAATGGGACTGTGCTTCCAGATTTTCACATTTGTTTACTGTCATAACCCTGTTGATTATTGGTCAATTCACAATTTACAAAATGACCTCAAGACAGATTTAAATGTTCTCATAATATGAAGAATGAGCCCCACCAGAAAATATTACAGCAGCAATTTTACTCCTTTTCTACCTCCTGAGCTCAGTGTCTTGAGGAAAGGACCTCGACCTCCGCATTTGCCTGGATTGAGTCTCTAATGTCAAAGAACACATGCCCCACCCACCCTGTCATTGCAGGGTCTTCTTTCTCACTTCTCAAATTTCCTCTCCTTTCCCATTTCTACCATTCATGATCTTTCACTGCATTGACTCCACTTCCCAAACAGCATCCTCATCTTCTTTTCACTGCTGAATTCATTATGATTCATTTCAACATACACTCTTCAAGCTAATTTGGTCTTCTCCATACTCTTTCCTACCTCTTGTCATCAAGCTCCTATAGCTCCTATAGTGCTTGCATGTGTCTCTTCCTGCATCTGAGAACACTTGACTATTCTAATTATGGAAATTTGGCCAGGAATCTGGCACACTGGGGTCCTATGGGTAAAAGGCACAATGGCCTGGCAGAATATTGGACTTGAAGATAAATGAGAGATGAACCTATAGGAAAGTTTTCAATAAGAAAGTGGTGTAACAAAACACTGTTAGTGTGATAGAGAAGGAAATGGTAGGGCTCTGACTAGGTGGACCTTTAAAGGAAATGTCAAGGATTTAGTGCAAGGGTGTTCTGAAAGTAGCCAGGTAGAGGAACCCAGGGCACAGCTGCTGCCCTGGATGGCTGAATGGAGAGCACAGTTCTGCAGTGATCTGATGAGGTAGGAAGACATGGGAAGAGCTGGCGGGTGTCTCCAAGGGCTGGTGGCCAGGGGAAGAGCAGAAATATTAGTTTTGAGAATACTAACAGGATTACAGAAAGGGTTGGACTGTGGCCTCACTGGGGACATGTGGTGGCCCCTCGTGAAATGGGGAGGAAAAGCAGGCTGTGCTGTCCAGCAATTTCACAGTCTGAACCAGAAAGAACCTCAGACACTGAGAAGGTGTCAGCATGGGGGAGAGATCAGCATTCCCCAGCAGGTTTAGAGAGTGTGGGAAGCCTTGCCAGCTTCAAGACCCTTTGTGTCCACTTTCTGCCCTAGAAATCAGAACTCCCTGCAGTTTTCTTTTCTTTTTCTTTTTTCTTTATTATTCTGTCTTTGTCTTGGGATTGTTTTCATTAGTATACCAAAGACACTGTGTCCATGCCTCCTGTATTTTCACTGACGTCCCTGCCCAAGTAAGGAGTTCACCTGCACATGAGACTGAGACTGTGCCATCGTTTTAGCAAGAGATTTAGGCAGTGACAGGAACATTGGAGTCTAGGCTGCAGTCTGCAGAGTGGAGAAAACCAAGTGGTGATCTGAACTCTGAGATAAGGAAGAAGGCATGGGGATGCAGACCTGGGTCTGGTAGGGTTGTGTGGAAGCTCTAACCTCAGCCTTCTAGCTCAGGGTGCCTGACCTCCCCCACACCCAGAAGTGTTCTGAGGCAATTGCCAGAGTCCTCCCCCAGCACAGCAAGTGACCAAAGCCTGATCATCTGCCTTGGAACCTCGCTCTGCTGGAGAGAGGAGTGGCTAGCACCAGTAACCAGAGCCAAGTCCCATCCACAGATACAAAAACAGAGCCCCACTGAGGGTTAATTCTGCACTGAACAGGAAATTCTCCTCCTGGACTCACCAGCAGGCAAGAAGCAGGCAGACCAAGGCAGACAGACCCCTGACAAGTTTGGGTCAAAGTTCTTAAGCAACAGGGAGTAGATGATTTCCTGCCACAAACACCCTCATGGCCAGGGGATGTTAAAACAGAAGCATGGAAGCATCTCCATTTTAAAATCCTCAGCAAGGAGAAGGTGCAGATCTCCCCTGGTGTTCCCTGCACTGCTTCCTGCTTCTCAGGTGTCTTAATAAGCCTCCCCTCATTTGCTTTGTCATGTTCTGTTGAATATGACATGCTCTCAGACACCTGGAACTTTCCTTGGGGTCTCTTTCCCTTCTCCTCTCCACCCCTCTCCTTCTCCTCCCGCTTCCTCTCATTTTGTCTGCTGTCTCCTTCCCTTTCTCAGTCTTTCTTTTGTATTTGCTTTTCCATCCTCTTCTCCTGATGCATTGTGTAGTGCTCACACTGTGACTCATGCTTTAGGCATCAGCTGCTCTAGTTTATTCATTTCCCACTTTTCTCTTTGATTAGCACAGTTGTAGAGATCAAGAGTAAATTTTAAATCATGTTCACATGTGGATGGCTATGAACTTGACAGGTCCTCTCCTCTCAGACTGGGGTTGGTGAATAACCCAGTAACCCTTTCTGATTACATTTACTGAATGTCATGATGTTAAGATACCCAGACATGAGGAGAGATTTTCAAGACCTAACTACTCACACAATAGACCCTCACACAACAGAAACAACAGAGTCCATCACAGCCTCTGCTCAAGCTCCTCAGAGCATGAAATCCTGAGGAGAGAGGACAACAGGGGCCTCCATTAGTTGTAACCCCTCAAAATTGCATTAGCCAGTGACTCTCCATAAAACATGGAGAAAGTCTGTTATGAATTAACAACACATAAAGAATGAGTTTGTTTTTTAGTATGGCATGAATTGCATCATGTAGACACTGTAAATTATTCTTTTTCTAACCACCCCTGAGGTTGGCATTACTTCATATTTAAAATGACTATGATTCTTTTACATTTAAACTTCTTTTCTTTGCTCCATGTGTTGCTTGGATGATTTCATATTTACATGATGTAAAATAAGGATTAATGAGAATTTGCATTTGACTTTTTGCCCAGCACCCAAGCAGGCCAAGTAATCAGGAAGAGCTCTGTCATTGACCTCGTTCTGTCAAGGCGGATATCTGTCAATACCACCAACATGAGACCCTCTGCCCTACAGTCTCCCATCCAAAGACCTGAGCTTATTGTCTACTCACCTCCTGGGCCACAGAAGGAGCTGCAGTGACTCACTGGCACCTGCCATCCAGCAGGAAGGCACCCTTGGCAGAACCCTGCATCCTTGTGAAGACAGCATCCAAGAACCAGAGGGCGTCTCTTTTAAAGTCAACCAGGCTTCCTCCAGAAGGCCTCACCTGGTCCAGGTGCTCATCGTCAGCCACCAAGCAGGTGAGATTGAGCCCTTCTTCATATTAGAAATGACTGTTTGCAATTGTTTCACATACACTTCTTTCCGTTGCTCCATGTCTTACTTGATTTAATTTTTAATTGATGTAGAACAAGTATTAATGGCAATTTTGTGTTTGACTTTTCTCCCAGCACCCAAGCAGGCCTATGTGCCTCCAAGTAATCATGAAACCATTGTGGACAAAGTTCTCTTGTCCTTGCCTGCTGTGGCTACTTAACGTCATTCACAGTAGTTCAAAACATTTATTTCAATGTTTATAAAAGTCTCACCAGTGTGGGCTACATTGTCCATATTTTGTTTCCTTAGCTAAGCAAATGCCTTTCACAATGGTTTTCTTCACAAGGTTTATTTTCTGCGCACTGATTCTCTACTTGCCTCCTACTGGGAACACCTGGGGGGCTCTAAATTAGTGATTTACACCAGTCAAGCTGATTCCTGTCTTATGCTTAAGTCTACATCACTGCATTTTCCCATTCTCGCTCAATAAACCTGTGAAATGCTAGTAGATGAGATAGAAAATATCACCTTAATTTTTCAGGCCTTCACTTTGGGAAATGACAAGCCCCAATACCTAGGGTAGCAGCAAATCCCCCACTAGGAGGCTTACAGCACCTTCATAAGCAAACAGGAGACCAGGGCCCCTCTGTCCACCTGAAATGAGACTTCATTCCAGGGACTGTCTCCCTATGGTTCCTGCTTTATGGTAGCTTCAGCTCCACTCCTGCACCTGGACACAAAGTTCCAGCACAGCTTACCTCTCTGAGGTTCAGCATCTTGCAGCAGTGACCTGCTGCAAGTGACCATTTAATACAATCTCTAAGCAATTTTAAATATGAGCAAAATTTGAGAATCACTGGAGTTGGTTGGCAAACACCACGAGTCACTGAGAGGCAATCACCATTCTCTACATTTGGGAGCATGTCGGACTAGGATGAAGGAAGTCTCTGTGGCTCTCTGGGGAAGATGAAGCAGGTACCTGTTCCCTTCTCCCTGAGAGCACTGACACTGCAGTCCTTATTCATACAACGTCTGATGCAGTGATGTTTCTTAAACAATAACAATAAAATAATAATAATAATGATAACAAAAACCCAAGGCAGATGATCCCAATGGGAAACCAGGGAGGAGGACCCCTCTAGCTAAATAAAGCCTCTCAAACCCTAATGTGCTGCCAAGCACATTGAGAAGCAGGGCTCTAATTCTAGAGATTTATGGATCTGAAACCTGGGTAGAGCCATGGATTGATATCTTTGGTAAGCTCAATGCCCAAGGTGATGTGAGTCCCCCACAGACCACCTCCTGTGATGTGGGATATAACTGTGCTACAAGTGCAGGCACAGCCCAGTGAGACCCTTCATGCAAAGCATCCTCTCTTGTCTAAACTAGGGTCAGGATTAGAGAACTGCACCAAATTTTTCCCTGAAACCCCACTGTATTTCTGAGCCTCAGTAAAGAGAGTCATATAGAGAACTGAAGTCTGCACAGGGCAGGCTTTGGAAAGCCATATGCATTCTCCCATTATAGTGACTTTACTTCACTTTCACTCTTTGCTCACATGTGGCAGATTTGTGCTCAGGTACCTGTGCTTGAAACTCGAATGTATCATGGGATTTAAATCTCATGTTCATTGGTTTGAGTAACTGATAGTAAAATACATTAAGAAAGGGAGAAGGGGTGCAGTAACTGGAAGGATGTTAAAGAAAAGGTAAAGGAGAATCTCAGTAGAAGGAGGGAAGCTTTCTCAGGAGCTCTGCATGCACCTCACAGGTGCTGTGGTCTAGAATTCAGAGGAATTGAGAACACCAGGTCACTGCTGCAAGGTGCTGAACCTCAGAGAGGTAAGCTGTGCTGGAACTTTGTGTCCAGGTGCAGGAGTGGAGCTGAAGCTACCATACAACAGGAATCTTAGGGAGAGAGTCCCTGGAATGAAGTCTCATTTCTGATGGATGGAGGGGCCCTGGTCTCCTGTTTGCTTGTGAAGGTGCTGTAGCCTGCTGGCTGGTGGGGGATTTGCTGCTGCCCTAGGTATTGGGGCTTTTCAGTTCCTTTTATTTAGCCCTTCTGCCCTCTCTACTGTTCCTAGACCTCAGGACCTGCACTCAGAAGAGAGGACATCAAGGTATTTGAAGAACAGTAACCTGAAAGCAGTGCTCAGGTGAGCAGTACCTGCCATTCACATGAATGGTTAGGTCAAACCTATGTAGGTGTTTGTGCACTTAACCTTAGTAATCAAGTCAATCCTGGGGAGTTCCTGCCTTCCTCTAACACCCTGTTTTTCTGGGATTAAGAGGAGGCTGTGCAATGTGGTGCTGGAGCCCAAGGAAACCTGCTGTCTTGGGTGATGTGCTCCCTCCTGCTGGGCCTCGACCATGGAAATGACTTTACTTTCTCCACTGTGGAGAGTCCTGCACTGTGACAGGTGCAGCTTATGCAGCTTAGGGGTCCCTTGAAAATGGGTTCTCAACCCCAGGATTGCTGGTTTTCTTCTCTTCTCACACTGAACTTTGTTGAGCTGCTTCACTTTCACCTTGGCTCAGCTGGGGTGGTGGTATACACAAATGGAGTAGAAATGGAAACCAATTTCGAGGGTGAGGCCTGGTCAGTCCACTTACATTTACTCAGTAGACACATAAAGTTTAAAAGGTCTTGGAATGATGTGTTTCAACATTTTACAAGCAAAACTTCAGACCAACTTTCCTCTTTCCTACAAAAGTATCTTTCAGAATCAAAGAAGAAAGAAATACTTCTCAAGAAAAGCATAAAGTGAGAGAACTCGGAACAACTAAGCCAGCATTGCTATAGATACCTAAAGGAATCCTGTATAGAAAGGAAGATTAAAACAATCAAGAGTTTGGGAAGTAATAAATCTCATTAGAAGAGCAGCTAAGCAAATAAGAATTTTGATTTAAGCAAACATTAGCAATAAGTCAGCACATAAGGAATTAATACATTCCTCTCTACAATAATAGTGGAAGTGAATGGAATCAGTTCACCTATTAAAACTGTAGATTTGCATGTCTCTTAAACTGAGACCTTCTATATTTTGCTTACAAGACACTGACCTTAAGGCAAGGACATCTGCAGGCTACAAGTGAAAGGATGGAAATGATATTCCATTAATATAGAATCCAAAAGCAAGCAGGTCAAAAATGTTAAAAATATTATAACCAAACAGATTTCAAGCCAACATTAGTTAAAAGAAATAACTATCACAATATATCAGTGAAAAGAACAAACCAACATAAAATTTATGAGAGTTAATGCTTATGCCCCCAATTTTGGATTTGGCTGCATACACACACACACAGAGAGAAACACACAGACACACACACATGCATGCATCAACACACTCGCATGTGCACGCACACACACACATTTATATATATATTTGACATAAGGGGTCAGAAGAATCTAATAAAAGAATAATTGGTGATTTTACTAAGAGTTCATGTTGATATAAAACCAACAAAACACTCAGATTTAATTCATACTGTAAGACAAATGGACTTAAAAGACAGTTACAGAATATTTTACCCAGCAGCAGCTTAATACCCATTTTACCCAGCTGCTTATGGAACTTCCTGCAAAATAGATTACATTTTACACAAAAAAGTCTTCAAAACATAAAATAACCAAAATTATCCCAATCTACTTATCAGATATTAATGGAATGAAATTAGTAGTTCAGTGGTGGAGCACTCGCCTAGCAGGTATGAGGCACTGGGTTTGATTCTCAGCACCACATAAAAATAAATAAATAAAATAAAGGTATTGTGTTATAAAAATTAGAAGTCAGCATAAAATATGCAAACCCATGGAAATTGAATGATACACATTTGAATAATGAGTTGGTCACTAAAGAAATCAGAGAAGAAATTGAAAATTTCTCAGAATCAAATGAGACCAGAAATACAACATACCAAAATCTCTGGAAAACAAGTGATGGCAGAAAGATTACAGCTAAGAGTGTCTACATTAAGAATCCAAATAAATATGCTAATGGTGAATTCCAAGATCTTTGAAAAAAAGAATGAACTATTTCCTAAATCAGTAGAAGGAAAGATAAAAGAAAGATCAAGGCTAAAATTATTGAGATAGAGAATAAAAGAACAGTAAACAGGGTAAGAAGAGTAGGTTCCTTGAGAGTATGAACAAAATTGTCAAATCCTTATGCAAACTAACGAAAAAAAGGAGAAAGAAGACTTGGTAAAGTTAAAAATGAAAAAGGACATATTACATCAGTCAATGCTGAAATTAGTTGATCATTATCAACCATTTTGAACATATATTCCAATAAATTGGAAAATCTAGAAGAAATGGGTACAATTCCAAACACATATAAACTGTCAAAATTGAACCAAAAGAATATGGAAAACTTAAACAGATCCAATAATATCCAGTGAGATTTAAGCAGTAATAAAATCCCATCCAGAGGAGATGGGTGGAGAAGAGGAATGGGATCGAGTGGGAGGGAGGGGAGATGGGAAAAAGGAAGAACTGCACAATGAAATTGAACAAATTAGGCTTGGTACATGTGTGCATATGCCACAAAGAATTCCACCTTTACGAGTTAAAGAACAAGTTAAAAGACAAAAAATAAACAGGGAGAGGAGAGTAGGGTAGAGGAGAAGGAACTGAGGGGTGGAGGAGTGTGTAAAGGCATCCATATCTAGCAGAATCAGATTTGGTTGAGCCATGGGATATAGAGGTTTGACTTCCAGGAGCTGGCACTCATGATGGACTATTCCAGATAGCCTGGGAAGTAGGTGGCCCTGTGTGGGAATGGCTTACTGCCTGACTGATATGCTAGTTTCCCTAAACAAATGTCTTCCCTAACTCCACCCCATCCTGTTCATCACAGAAGAAGCCCTTCCCAGTCTTGGCCCCCTTTACCTGTGTGACTATAAAATAAAGGAGAGGTGGGCTACTCCATGTTGTTGGAGGCCAAATCTGGTATGGCCTGATCCATCATGCTCCCTCCCATTTGAAAAGAGCATTGACTTTTGTGTGCTTATTGATTAGACACAATTATGGGTAATTAACTGATTACAGCCAGCATTGTCCTCCAACAGTTAACCCTTCCCTCATCCACACTGGACATGGCTGAAACCCCAACAGAGAAGAGGGTAAGAGGAAGTACTAGTGACTGAAGTAGACAAAATGATATTCCATGCATGTAAAAGTAGGTCAAAATAAACCCCATGATTATGTGTAATTATAGTGCAGTATAAAATATTAATTGAAAAGAGAATAGTATATGGGGGAATATTTCATAATTATTGGGTAAATTAAGAAAATTTCAAAATGTTGTGTTTTTATAATATATAACCCCAATTTTATCCATCCAACCCATTCATCATATATAAGCCAACTAATTTATTCAGCATGTTCTTCCAGACATTATGTAGTAGAATTACATGTTCAATTTCAACTTCCTCTTCTTCAAAATAGGATTACTCTAAAAAAATATAGTTTGTTAATATGAGTAATATGAGTTGTAGTTCCTCAAACAAAAGATCAGTAAATTGAAGTCCATGAAGAAAATGAGGCTCATTTTTTAAAATAAAATGTTATTGGTTACTCTGAGAAAAAAATGAAGCCTTCCAAAAGGGGGAAAAAAGGAGGGGGCTCAGGATCAGATGATCACAGCCAAATTTTAATAGACCTTGAAGAAAGAACTAGTGTGAATTCTACTCAAATTATTCCAGGAAATAGAAAGGTAAGACTTACATCCTCACTCTATATACCCAGTGTAACTCTGATACCAAGTCCATATAGGTACACTTCAAAGAAAGAAAGCTCTAGACCAGTATTCCTCAGGAACACAGGGGCAAAAATCCTCAACAAAATATTATCAAATCACATTCAGCATCATATTAAATAGATTGCTCTTCATGGTCATGTTGGTTGCATTCTGGGGATGCAAGAATTGTCCAGCAGAGGTGAATCAACAAAGGTAATAGGCTTCATAAATTGAATCTAGGACAAAAATCACACAAATATCTCAACAGGCACATGAAAGTCTTTGACAAAATTTGACATCCATGTGTGATAAAAATCTGGAATAAATTAAGTATAGAAGGAACTTATCTCAACATTGTAAAGTGTCTACATGAAAAACACAAAGCCAAAATTGTATTGAATGGGAAAAAACTGAAAGCATTTCCTGTGCAATCAGAAGCAACTAAGGATGCCCACTCTCACCACTCCTATCCAGTACAGTGTGTGAAACTTCAGTCACAGCACGTAGGCAGGAGAGGGATATAAAGGGAAACAGGAAGGAATGAAGAGAGATTGTTCCTCCCATCATTTGCAAGCAGGAACAATCTCACTTCTTCCTGAATCTTTCTTTTTTTGAATCACATCATTTGTTAAAAATTTTGTTGAGGAAATTCTTAAAGTCCCACTGGAAGACTTCTAGAGCTGATAATAAATTCATCAAAAGTACAGGATTCACAAATCAGAATATACCAATAATGATTCTGCTGCAGAATCAATCGAGATAGCAATTCTGTTCACAAGAACTTTAAAAATAAAATACTTAGGAATTAATCTAACAAAAAGTTAAAAGACCTCTACAATGGAAACTGCCCCCCCAAAACAGAAATCTAAGAATCCTTGAGAAGGTGGGAAATCCTCCAATATTAATGGAAAGGTATTATTGATTTTGTTAAAATGGTCAGAGTAACATAGGATTCAACAGATTCAATGCAATCCCTATTAAAATATCAATTATATTCTCCTTAGAAAGAAAAACTAATCCTAAAATTTATATTGAGGAGAAAAATACAATAATAGCTAAAGCTATTCTGGCTGAAAAAAAAAAAAGAGTTAAGTTGGAGGAGTAAAGAAATGACCTCAAATATAGTACAGAGCCATAGCAACAAATATAGGCTTGTTATGACCTAAAAATAAACAAATGGACTGATGAAGCAAAACAGAAGACAGAGACAACCCTGCATAAGTACAGATTACAGTCATCTAATTCTTGACAAAGGTTATAAAATCTCGTTTTGGAGGAAAGATAGCATCTTTACCAAAAGGTGATGGGAAAACTGGATATGCATGTTACAAAAACCAAAATCTAAAAGCAGAAATCTGTCACCCTATACAAAGTCAACTGCAAATGGAACAAAACCTTAAAATAGCAGAAAGTTTGCAACTGATAGAATAGAACATAAGGGAAACAATTTCATATACAGGATCAGGTGACAACTTTCTTCATGAGAATCCTGTAGCTCAGAAAACATCACCAAGAAGCAATCAATGGAATGGCAATCAATGCTCTAAAATGCTTTTGCATGGTGACAGAGACAATTAGCAATATGAAGACAGAATCTCACAGAATAGAAGAAAATCTTTGCCAGTTCCTCTTCCAAAGGGGGATTAATAGCTAGAATATATAAAGAACTCAAATAACTTACCACCCACAAAACAACTTATTCAGTAAATGAACTAATGAACTCGACATTTTTCAAAAAATAAGTACAAATAAATGGTCAACAAATGCATGAAAAATATGTTAAAAATCTTTAGCTAAGCACAGAAATGCAGATCAATGTTTTAATGAGATTTTATCTCAGTGCAATTAGAAGGGCAATCATCAAGAACACAAATAACAGTAAATGCTGGTAAGAATGCAGAAGGAAAAAACACAAAGATTTCAGGGTGTGAGTTGTGAAGTCGGAGTGGCCGTATTGGATTACCTCTAAATGTGACCTGACATTTTTCTCTCACAGTTTTTTATATTTTTTTCTTCTTTGATTTGTTAGGCATTTGGAACCAGATGACCCACAAATATTTAGTGAACTGATTCTTTTGTTTTGAATTTGATAAAAGATGTTCTAATTGTGCTTTTTGGTGGATTAATCTTTTGCTTTTTAGGGATGATTTTCAAGGTGAATAACAATCAACTAGAAAAAAGCCAGCAACCCGAAATATTTTGAAGTTTTTCTTTTTATATCTTAAATTCTTAGACAAATTAAATCAATGTTTAATGCATGTTTGTTCATTGCTATGTAGCTTCACTTATAGCAAATTATAAAAATTTCCTTTTATTGAAGGATCTATAAATGTGTGCACACAATGGCTATATTTACATGATTTCAAAATTTACTTACAGTTCAAGTTGCATGCTCACATTTTAAAATTAAAATAAAAATGGATTCACTTAACTTTAATTCACACGAATTAATGAGATTTAATATATATTGGGTAAACCACTAAAAATAAAAAAAGCTTCTTTATACTTATTAATTCACATTTTTCCAGGTAAAAAAGTTTCTTAAATAATGGATGAAATAAATAATAAAATTACTAAATTCTTTAATATTTATGATTTATATCCCCTGTTTCTAATGTTTTTAAACAGGAAAGAAATTATTAATATTATTATTTATATTTGTTTGATATCTTGACTCTTGCAATTAAGAATAAATAAATTTAATTTGAGGTAAATAAAATTAATTATCTAAACTTTTATTCCAGGAGATAATTAATTGATTTACAAGGATGGAATGCTAAAAGATCATTGATTGGAACATCATCTACTAAATATGAAAACATCAGATACTCTTAACTAAAATATATTTAAACATTAGATATAGTTGTAATTTGGTTAATAATAAAGAAGTTTTAAAATTCCTTTATTCTCTATGTTCTCTACTAGCACATAAACTATCAGGTGTTATATAAGTGTCTAAAAATTTTTTTTCACCTGATAAAATAGAAGACTATAACATGTTGAATAAATTAAAACAAAATTTGTACAAAATAATTTTCATAAGATTTTCATGTCATTAAATTGGTATATATAATTACCACAATCAGCTAAGGTTATTAAAAGTTCTTATTCTTTAAATTCTACTGTTTCTATTAGAAAGGGTAGTTACAAATATAGATAAGATCTTTTCACAAGCCCCTATTAATTGGATCTTCTAACTAAAAGAAGAAACAGAAAATACTTAAAACATTAATTTCTTATTCTAATAAAATAATTTCTTATGCCTGTTAAATTTCTATGATTTTTTTAAAAAAGGTTAATTTCAAACACATTTTAGTTTATAAAATTTGGTTAAACAATGACTTATTTTAAAATACCACCTTGCATTCCAAATATTACATATCTCTCTAAAAGCCAGATCTGATTAATATAAAAATATCAATTGCTTTATTCTAATTAACTATGGTAATTTGTTTTTATTATGTTAATTATATTCTTGTTTTCCAGATAAAGAAGGTTTTAAAATACTAGATTTATGGGGACATGTTATTAAGCTGATGTTCCTCAGACTAAAGTTTTTTCAATAATGGTCTCTTACAAATTTATATAATAATAGCAAATTAATTAAAAATAATTATATTATTTAATAATTTAAAATTAAATAATATAATTTATATACTTTTTGTGTTTCTCTCTACACTGAGAAGTAAATTTAGCTGTATTTCTATAGGACATTCAGGAGATACTGACTTACTTAAACTCTATCATATGGGATACAGAAGTATTTTGACACTTTCCCCTAAAGGGGATAAAAGCTCTTGGCTTGTCTGTTTAATGGTTCTGATGTGATATTAGATTATGCTACTAAATTTACATTAATCCAAAGAATCATATATAGATGTTTTATAAAATAATATTCAGACAAAGAGGCTAAAGATGGTTTCAAGATTAAGGTAACTTCTGTAGATTCTCAAGAGACCACTTAAGAGAAAGTAAGTACCCATAAAAAGGTTTTTTTGAGGTTCTAACAAATATTATTAACATTTGCTAAATCTTCTAAACTGCTTTCCATAAGCTCAGAGATATGCATATTCTGTACATACATAATTATATTGTTCATTTTAAAGCTTACAACTTTGTCTTACATTGCACCCGATTAGTGTTCTTTTACAACATTACTTTTAATGCCAGATCTTTGTCATATAGTTCATTTATCCAAAACTCTATGTTGGACATTTGGATTATTTTCATTACTTTAAAAGCAAGGTCATTTAGCATATTTATACAACTGTATCTTTGTACATAGATATTGTCTTCCCATAGATCCCTTAAAATAAAATTACTAGATCAAAGACATGAATTCTAAGACTTTTAAATAATTTATTGAATCGCTATCCTGACAGATACTATCAGTTCTAATATAATAGCTTGTTTATTTAGAATAATAAGGCCATTACCTAGAGAGCACACATGTCATAAGACTGATTTTCAATGTCTGTACTGACTATTTTTTAGCTTTGTAACTCAGTCTACTATTAGAGACAAAATCAGATCCTGTATTTGGTGGAAACTGGCCTTCTTTTATTGTAATGTCCTTTTCAACTTAACTTCAACTTTAATAACAGGTACCTTTTATTAATCTTCCTGACCATATAGACATATTTATTAAGTCATTTCTTTTGGTTTAAGTACTTGAACAATGCTAGGCCATTGTCAGCAATTTAAGGTAAATAATGCACCAGCTTATAGAAATCTTTTTCTACAATTAAAAAAAATAAAAATAAAAAGGGAGAAGCAGAAAACTATGTAAACATACTTAATTTCAAAACATATTGTCTAAAAATTATGGTATTAGAAGTTTCATCACTACTGAGTGACGCATGGAGCAATAGAATGCACCAGATATTTCAATAAGGGGATCTTAAATCTCCAACCACAATATTTATATGTTAACTCTCTTGAGCTCTCAGGTAAGTGAAATATATGGGAAATCTGTTGGGTCCATTTCCCAGATCCACCTTTAATACATCCAATGATGTGGAGGGGAGAATCAATCCTAATATTTACTGATGATATTCATATGATGGGAGGTTTTGAAGATATTCACAATCCATCCATGTAATTGGATTTGACTATACTGGCTGCAATGGAAACTATCTATATGCTGGTCCCATGACAGATTCTGGCTGTCTAGATGTAATCTGTGAGAAAAAGACAGCATAAGGAATACCTAGGACAGTCAATTATACCGGGTCTTGGAATTTAGGATTGTATGTTCAAACGGTTATTACAATGAGACCTTCTCATAAAAATCCAGTCACTTCTATGAAATATCCACCAATATCTTAATGCCCTAATTGTTCTGCAATAGAATCTGACACCTTTCCTAAATGGATAAAATATACAAAAGTCTTGCCAATGCTACATATGATCTCTAAAGGTGGTGGTTATGTTTTTGAGTAGACCTTAAAAAATTGAAGAAAGACAGTTATATCAAAATATTTTTCTTTAGAGGATTCAAAGCCATCAAGGCCAAAAGTGACAACATTGCCAGTAAATGTTTCACTTTTACTTCTTGAAAAGAATTTACAAGCAACCATTTTTAATCTAAATCTTTAATGCTATGAATGATCTAATGAGCTAGGTAAATATTTGAGTTGTTTAAAACCATTTTCAGAATATAAAAATAAGATAAAATATACAGTCATTCTGATTTTTTAAACTCCATGTAATATGGACTATTCCTTATTGTTTGGAGCCCTGAAGGACACATCAGCTAAGAGAGAAACAAAGCTTAACTTGCAGGCTTAGCCTAGGAAAACGACACCTAACTCTTAAGCTGCTCCTCACTTCCTGGAGTGCAGACACAACCTGAGGCCTTGTGGTGTTACCAGAGGTAATGACAGCGAATTGGACCACCACTGGGGATTGGCCCACAATAATTCTGTGAATGTGATCAGTTCATGCCCACTGTACCTTCATATGAGAGCTAACTTTCATGAATCATTTATGGCCTGCTAACTTTTAAGCTGATTGGTCCCCTCCTGGCCCTCACCCTGCATAGGAGATGTGTGACTTCTTCAATAAACGAGTTCCTGCTGTGACTGGTCTCCCTCACGCATTTGATTGTCCTCCCCTGGAGGACTGGGTACGGGCGGTCAGCCAGCCTTTGCCTTTCCTGGTCAGGCCTTGTCAGGGCGTGCTTCTTTCCCCTTTTTGCAGGTCAAGAGGGGCGAAGGGGCTAAAACCCCCAATATTTGGCACTCAATGTGGGGCATTTTGGGGGCTAATTCAAAGAAGCAGCAACCAAGACGAAGGAGCAGCTGCCAAAACCGAAAATATTGGTGGATTGGGCCAAGCGAGTCTTGAGGTAAGGGCATCCCTGAAAAGATGGGGCAAACACACACTAAATATGAGGACCCTACACTTAAAGCTCTTAGACTTATGCTAAAGAGCAGGTGGCTTGAGCTTTCAGATACACAGGCAGAAAGAGCCTGGGACACCTTTACTCAGGTGGCCCCCTGGCTCCCAGCCACTAACCTTTTTAACTGGTCCACATGGGACCGTGTAGAGCAACTTGTCAGAAAAAGGGAGATCAACTTGGGGGTCTACCCTATGCTACCAGCCCTTAAGGCTTGCTTTCTTCCAGGACCCCTAAGGGGGCTCCTAGGGTCCCACCCAAAGAGCCATTGGCTCAGTCCATTATGTTCCCTTCAGGAGACAAACCCACTAATAGCCGATGTTGGGAAACCTTTGAGGAGGAGGCCAATCCATCCCTGTCTGCTCCTCCCAAGGTTGGGGGCCCTAAGGGAGAGTCTCAGGACTCCTTTGACATTGTATTTGGCACTTCCGACACACTAGCAGCAGCAGCTGATTCCAAATCTTCATCAGGCTCTGCTGAGGGTGCTCACCCTCTGCCTTATTGCCAGACATCATCTGGGGAGCAGTCCCTATCGTCCTGTCTGAAGGAGCCTCAAGGGCAGTCAACCCTTGAAGGCAGTGGAAATTTACCATCCACCCACCCGGGAAGGCTCATTACCATCATCTTGCCCAAGTGGCGGGAAACCTCCTTAGCAGCCATTTTGTGACACTGAGAAGGACTTAACAGACCTCAGCCCTTCTCCCTGCATGACCTTCCCAGTAAATGTTAATCCGGGAGTCAATGAACCTGCTACCTGGTACCCATGGGAGGCACAAGATTTAAAGGAAATAAAAAAGCCTGTTTCAGAGGACAGGCCCAATTCTCCTTGGGCTGAAACTATCCTCCAGGGCCTCACTCACCAGCAGTACACCACTCAGGACTGGAAAAATCGAACTAAAGCTGTCTTCCCTGGTCCCTTATATCTGAAATGGTGTGCCTTCTTTAATGAAGAGTGTCACACCCAAGCTGAGCAGAACCAGGTGGCTAACCCTCTAGTCCCTGTGACTTATGGGATGCTTTCTGCATCTAGGGACCTATTTTCCACCGGCCTCTTGCAGGTTGCCCCATATTAGGAGCAAGTGTGAGCCTTAGGGCTGGCCTCTTGGAAAAAGCTAGAAGAGGGCCCTTCAGAACCCCCCATTGTGGGGATCACTCAAAAGGCTACCAATGATCTAACAACCTTTATTGAAAGGGTAGAAAGAAGCCTCCAAAGGAAATTCCCTCCTAGGCCTTTGAGAGATCAATTTGTCAAAATGTTAGTTTGGGAAGGAATCTGATCATAAGTGGGCCTGTGCAGGGATGAAAGACCACTCCATGGGGAGGTAGAGTGTAGCAATCAAGGACATTGGCACGCAAGCGCATAAATCTCAATCCCTGGTTGCTTCCCTGCAGGCTCAAACTGCCTCATTTACTGAGGCACTCACTGTGGCTTTATCACTGGCCATAACTAGGAGCAAAGGAGTCTGTTATGGCTGCAGGCAACCAGGCCATTTTAAAAGGGACTGTCCCACAGGCCAAGTACATTCTGACACTCCATCTGGATGCCCTTCAGGCTCAACAAAAAAGCAAGCCACTCCTAAAACGCCTTGCCCAAGATGCAAAAGGGATTCCATTGGCAGAGGGACCGCAAATCTAAATTTGACATTGAAGGGAAGCCTTTAAACTAATGAGGGGGCACCCTCCAGCCCCGTCAAAGAAAGGAGGTTTCTGCCACAATAACTCCTCTAGGACACACTGGACTGCTCCTATTGTCCCTGGGTAAAATGGACATTTTTATAGCAGGAAAAAAATTCTGTTGCCTTATTGACACTGGAGCGGATCGAACAGTATTAAGAAAGGAGGAAATTCCACCACAATGGAAGTTGGTTCCTGGTTTCCAATTACTTGGGGTGGGAGGTGACACTAAGTCGGAGGTGACCAAGGACTGGCTTAAGTGGTGGGATGTGGATGGTGCTCAAGGAGACGTTCGCCCCCTTGTGGCATCTGGTCTTACTACAAACCTGTTAGGGCAAGATATTCTAGGGGAAGTTGAAGTCTTTATAACAACTGATCATGGGAAGTGTATGATGACCTCCTAGAGCAGGAGGAGTATGAACAACAATTCAATCTACCTGGTCCCTTTAGCAATTATAGGGGAGACCCCCTTTTTGAGGCCTCTAGACAGAGGGCCCCAGTCCCCTGGGTAAGGCCTCACCCCCAATCCTAAAGGCCACTGTTCCAACAACACCTGCCATTCAATGGCTTCCAGGTCCCCCCGTTTGGGTGGAACAGTGGCCATTACCTCAAAATAAACTTCAACATCTAAGAAACATTGTACAAAAGCAGCTATCCTTAGGCCATATAAGACCATCTCTGAGCCCTTGGAATAGCCCAGCTTTTGTCAATCAGAAAACATCAGGAAAATAGAGGATGCTCCAGGATCTCAGAAAAATCAATAGCCATATGTTCCCAGTGGGAACCCCTTTATGGGGTCTTCCTTGGATCCCCTCCATTCCCAAAGATCTACTACTCCTGGTTATTGATATTAAAGACTGTTTCTTCTCAATCCCACTCCACCCTGATGATTGTGAAAAATTTGCCTTTTCAGTACCCTCCATTAATTACCAAGGGCTGGATGAACGCTATGAGTGGGTGGTCTTGCCTCAAGGCATGGCCAACAGCCCGGCCTTTTGTCAAAATTTTGTATCCCGGCTCCTTCAACCCCTTCGAAGAAGGCCACAAATTACACTGCACATCTATTTGGATGATATCATTGTAGGAGCCACCAATGCCTCACAGCTGAGCTCCACATACAAAGAGCTTCAAGGCCTTCTGGAAAAAGCGGGCCTACATATATCTAATGATAAGGTTCAAACTGTCCCTCCCTTCAAAAGATTAGGAGCTGAACTTAAATTGGATTTTGTTTGCCCCCTTAAACCCTAATTACTCCTCCAGTCCTCCTATTCCTTAGCTGACCTACAAAAGTTACTGGAGGAACTTAATTGGTTACAGTCCTGGAGGATATGCTCCCTCTCTTTGACTTATTACAAAACAAAGATCACACAGATGTCATTACTGTGACTCAGGACCATCAACAAATACTCCAAAAGATTCATGCAGCCCTTATATTCTGCCCAGTTAGCCCGATATCAGCCTGAATGTCCTCTCTGTCTTTGGATCCTTCCCAGCCCTCAGCTGTCTTCTGCAGCCCTAACTCAATGAGGGAAGGCTCTTCAATGGATCCATTCAGTAATAGGGGGGGCTCCCAGAGTTTACACTCATCTTGACCAGTTGGCTGACTGTATAATTAAGGGCAGGGATACTGCTATTAGGCACTATGGAAAGGAACCCAACACTCTGACAGTGCCTTACCACATGTTGGATTTCGAGTGAATCCAAAGAAATAAGAATAGAGTATCTTGTGCACTGGAAGGCTTCTTAGGGAAGGTTGACTGCCATTATGGGTCCACCAAGTGTGTATCCTCATTTTCCAAGCTAAAATGGACACCCCCTACACTCTTCTCCACCAGATCTCTCCCTGAGGCTGTAAATGTGTTCACAGATGGAGGAAAAGAAGGATCTGCTGTAGTAATCTAGACCCCTTCTTCCCATACGGTGGAAGAAAAAACAGTCACCCACTTTGAACCAGTTACTGGGTCAGCACAGTTTAAGGAATTATATGCAGTTGTTTTAGCCCTGACTCAAGTGCTAGAACCCATGAACCTCTTCTTGGATAGTCTCTATGTAGTAAACTTACTACCCACATTAGTCTCATCATATATTAAGCTGGACAAAAGTCCTATAACTCCCTTAATGATTCAGGCTCCATCTTTTTTAAAGGAACATGCCAAACCCATATTTCTACAGTATCTGAGAGGACATCAGAATTTGCCAGGCTTCCTCACACAGGAATTTCACAGCTGACCAGTTAGCCACATCAGGGTGATCAATAGCTACACCCCAACCCCAGCAGGACTTACAATCAGCCCAAGGTCTTCATGACTTAACTCATTTAAATTGGAGAGGGTTCCATCATAAGCTTCCCTTAGTCCCTGTAAGAGACTTGAAAAAGGTTGTAAGAACTTGCAAATCTTGCATGCCCTTCCTACAAGTCCCACCTCTCCAACCCCCTGGGGTAAATCCCAGGGGCTTACAACCTAACATTATTTGGCAAACTGATGTGACCCATTATGCACCATTTGGGAAATAAAAGTATATATTTATGTCTATTGATACTTACTCTCATGCCTGCTGGGTCACTGCTCATTCTGGTGAAAAGGCCAAACATGCTGAAAGCCATTTTCTACAATGTTTTGACATCCTAGGATTGCCTGCACAAATTAAAACAGACAATGGGCCCTGTTTTGCAAGCAAATCATTGCAATAATTTTTCCATAATTGGCATATTAAACATACTACAGGGATCCCATATAATCCAAAAGGACAAGCCATTATTGAAAGACACAATAGAACTTTAAAGGATCAATTAACAAAGCAAAAAGTGGAAAATAACCCCCATGATCAATTAAGAATAGCAAAGCTTACATTAAATATTTTAAATTTTTCAAAAAGCCAACCCTTAACTGCCTTTCAAAGACATTGGTCTAATCAAACGCCTTACCTTAAAGTTGAAGTCCAATGGAAAGACCCACTAACTGGATGCTGGTGGGGCCCTGACCTGCTCATAAGTGCTGGCAGAGGATTGGATGTGTATTCCCAATTGGAGAACCAAACCCTATTTGGCTGCCTGCCAGGAATCTCAGATACTATCAACCAGAGCAATTTAACTCACCCAAGAGCACACCCTTTTGAGGTATAATATTCCTTCTCTTGGCAGGAATGAAAAGACCTTGGTGGACTCTCTGCCTCATTGTTACTGGACTTCTTATCATTTCCCTTCTGGCATTCATCGCAGGCATTATCTTTCTGGATGTCTACAGCAAGTATTCTAATTACACTGAGAGCCCCTAAATTTACCATGTGCCTCTTACTCTTTGTTGCAATCCTTATAATCATTCAAGGGAGGTCCCTAAGAACTACTTGCCTCTATACAGTTAGAGACCCATGACAAAATTATTTCATTGTTTCTCAGCCTCTTCTGAGATGTTATGCTTCAAAAAAATCTTGCTCACCTTCTAAATGGGCCCCTCATGGTAAATGGGCAGCTGTTATGATCGCTACTTTGGGTTTCCCTGCCAAAATGGGGGAAGCCACCTGCTGGGCGAAGCCAGCACCCCTCCCACCCAAGCCTGTGGGGCCTCCACCGGGCCCTACAGGATGTAACACCCTCTATAATTCCATGCCAGCCTATTGCTATGTGGATGCCAGAGAATGTAAATATACCAATGGACAACTTGTATGGACCAGCACATCTGCAGGGTCTCAGAATGGCATTGGGTATCAGTGCCCTGTGGAGTAGCTCAAAGATATGTTCTGGTCCCTCCTTCCTCCCCTGAGACAAAGTCATGGGGGTGGGGTACAAGATTGGGTGTGAAGCAGGCAGGTAGAAAGAACTATTCAAAAATGAGCAGAATCTAGTCTTAAATTTCCTGTTTACCACCCTTTGGCTCTACCTGAACTGAGAGGAGAATTCAACCTCGACCCCAAGACTCAGACCGTTTTGCAGGCTACATTCCAGCTTTTAAACCTTACCAATCCCCCTCTTGCTAATGACTGCTGGCTTTGCCTTTGCAATGGTCCTCTAAGGGTCACAGGCCTTCTGCTAACCTACAATGAGTCCGTAAACTTTCCCTCTAGTTGCCCTATACTGCCACCCCATGCTGAAGTATATATACCTCCCTTTGTCCCCTCCAAAGTAACTTGCTTCTCTCCAGCTCGACCTCTAATCAGACTGAGGACATGGAGTCTTACCCTGTAATATGTGGGGAACATTTCACCATTCCTAATTCAAGTGCACCTGTATGTGCCCCAAATGGTATGGTCTTTTATTGTGGAGGAACAGCCTCTAATGTGCTCCCCGGCAATTGGACCAGAATATGTGCTCTTGTCCTCTTGTTTGCAGAGATTACAATCCTGCCAAATAATCAGTCCCTGCCCATACAATCTGTGGAGCACTCCAACCACAGACCAAAAGGGCAATACAAGTCATACCTCTCTTATAGGGGATAGGAGTGGCCACAGGGGTGGGGACAGGAGTCTCAGGTATAAGTTCTTCCCTTACTCTCTATAACAAGTTGTCCCAACAGATAATAGATGACATGCAACATGTTGCCAGCACAATTCTAGATTTGCAGGCTCAACTTGATTCCTTGGCTGCTGTCATCCTGCAAAATTGCGGTGATCTAGATCTACTGATGGCAAGGGAAGGAGGGTTCTGCCTGTACCTTGGTGAGGAATGCTGCTTTTGTGCCAACTGCTCCTGCATCGTACATGACAAGATCAAGAGGTTCCAAGAAGATTTGGAACATCACAGGAGTGAGCTTCATTCTAGCTTCCTCTGAACTGGGTTACATGGGTGGCTCCCTTGCCTTCTCCCACTCCTGGGACCCCTAATCACCATCATCCTTGTGTTTGCCTTTGGGCCTTGCATAATCCTTACCCACGTCCTAAAGAGCCAGGCCAGATCTGTACAACTCATGGTGGTCTGACAGTAATATGCTGCGCTCCATAATGATGATTGGGAAGCCTACAGGACCAGGGGTGACTCATATCAGGATGTAGAGGCTTAAATGTTCTCCTCCAGACCCCTGTCTCTACTCAACCACAAGCAGCTGGTTTCAGGGTTGCCTCACCTGAAGTGCTAGGGTGGTAGTCAATGATGGGTAAGATCCCCAGAGGGGGACAACCTAAGACAGGCACACCCTCGAGTAAGGCAGGTGCCCTGTAAACAAAACAAAAGGGGAAAATGTTGGGAGATATGAAGGACACATCAGCTAAGAGAGAAACAAAGCTTAACTCGCAGGCTTAGCCTAGGAAAACGACACCTAACTCTTAAGCTGCTCCTCACTTCCTGGAGTGCAGACACAACCTGAGGCCTTGGAGCCTTACCAGAGGGAATAAAGGTGAATTGGACTACCACTGGGGATTGGCCCACAATATTTTGGTGAACGTGATCAGTTCATGCCTGCTGTACCTTCATATGGGAGCTAACTTTCGTGAACCGTTTATGGCCTGCTAACTTTTAAGCTGATTGGTCCCCTCCTGGCCCTCACCCTGCATAGGAGATGTGTGACTTCTTCAATAAACGAGTTCCTGCTGTGACTGGTCTCCCTGACGCGTCTGATTGTCCTCCACTGGAGGGCTGGGTGTGGTGGTCAGCAGGCCTTTGCCTTTCCCGGTCCGGTCTTGTCAGGGCGTGCTTCTTTCCCCTTTTCGTGGGTTGAGAGGGGCGAAGGGGCTAAAAGCCCCAACACCCTATAGTTTGGATGTTACTTTGCACTATTGGTAACCATGTAATAAAGGCCAAATTAATATCCAACAGATTGATATTACACTAGAGAGATGAATAATTCACATTTTTAGTCTAACAGTTATTTTTTTGATGATAATTTGGTTCTTATATATTTTAATGTATTTTTTAAGGTTTCTATCTGTCCCCACATTCATTATATCTAGGGGCATGATTCCTTTTATTAAGATGCTATGGCCCCTGAAAGTTGAGTATTAATGGAAAAATTGAGATTAAGTTAAATGCTTTAACAACTACCATTTCAAATATCAGTGATGAGCCTTTTGCTCTCAAATTTAAACAAAGGCTGAAATGCCATAATGATTGTAAGCATGTATGCTGTTCCAACTAAATCTCATACTTCTCAATGGGACTAAGAGATAATTAAGACTCATCTAATGGACATTTGACATAGTAGTAATAATAGCCTGTATTTTGTAAAATCATATCACCATATCCAGGATATTCAAAAAGATAGAATTGATCTCATGGACTCTGCATTCCTGGTTTATCAGATATTTCCTAAATTGAATGGTATTGGAATAATAAGTTTGCTCCTAATTCCTTTTGTATCACAATAATAGGTTACCATAGCCTCAGAACCAAGATCCAGGACCTCAAAGCCACTCTCAGAACCACGATCCAGAGACTCAGCATTACTGACCAACATTTGCTTTTTAAAATATTAAAAAGAGAGAGATGTGGGAAGTCAATCTTACTTAGCAGAATCAGACTAGGCTGAGCCATGGGATGCAGAGGCCTGGCTTCTAGGAACTGTCAGGAAGCATGTGGCACAGCATGGGAGTGATTCCCTGTCTCCTGGAATTTTCTCTTAAGAGAATGGCTCCCCTAACTCCATCCTATCCTGTGCATCACAGAAGACATTCCTCCTGCTTTAGGCACCCTTTACCTGTATATTATAAGTAAAAGAGTGAGTGATTTGTTATTGTATGAGGCCAGAGCTGATATGGCCAGACTCCTCATGCCCTCTCTCATTTGAAAAGAGTATTGGCTCTTGTATGTTTATTGAGCATATTAGTTTTTTTTATAATTCAGTGAAAACCACCATCTTCCTCTGGCAGTTAACCCTTTTCTCATCCATGCATGACATGGCAGAGAGCCTCCCCCTTCCTTCTGTTCCCTCTTTTGTATCCCTCTTCCTTTCTACTCTGTGAGGAACCTTTTATTCTTTTTCTCTTCTGTTTCAGGAGAGGGACGTCAAGGCCTCATGCTTGCTGCTTATGCACTATACCACTGCATCACACAACCAACCCAAGGTTGCTGTTTAACACCTGGCAGTGTAAAGGTCAAAGGGCCAGCTGTAAATGTTAAGGGGAGAGAAAGTAAAGAGGCAAGCACACAGGATGGCATAGAGCAAGAAGTGGCTTTAGTGGGAAAGCCAGTTCAGTTTTACTATCTGCTCCAGGGTTATATTAGGTTGCATTAGTGTAGTTAGCTTTGAGCATGTGCAGCTCATATAACTTGCTTGCTTCTCAGAGTTCAATAGTACCAAATGTTTTTATAATAAGATAATGTCTCCAGGATTCAGGGACAGAAGAGATGCAGCATGTTTCTAAGCCAAACAGAAGGTGTGTTTTCCTGAGGAGGTGCTCACTCAATGGACTTACACTCCTCTGTACTTTGTCATGGCCTGAATCTCTACTACTCCTCTATTGTTTTTTTCTTTTTTTTTTTTTTGGTATGGCCTTTTGAATAGACATGACTTGTCTTTTGTTTAAGGAAGGGGGAGGGAAAAAGCAAGGCAAACATTGGCAAAAATCAGCACAGCATAAACAAGGCAAGTATTAAAAACATTCTCCAATAAAAACCTACTTCATCCATATAAAATTTGGTAGTCATGAGGTTAACCATTCTAATAAATTCCAACCTCCATAATCTTGTTGCACCTTCTTTACAATGTCTTTGAGATGATCCAATTCCTTTCGAATGGGGTTACTATTAGTTAATTTGAAATAACACATATATTAAATTTATGGCATCCCTTATGATGTACCAACAGCAAATAATCAATAGCAGCCCTATTCTCAAGAATGGCTTGATGATACAAATTTCAGAAGAATTAGCACTTTCTGCTAAGTGGACCCAAATATTATAGTGAGTGTGGGAAGTTAAAAATGGAACAGTGTTTTGTACAGTGGCATCACCAACGGGAATATGACAACAGAGAAATAACACAATAATATCCAGGATCATTGTGGAATTTAGGGTGAGTTTTCAAATAGAGCTATAACCAAATTTTCTGGGATACATTCTAAACCCATCAAGGCTAGCATTTTGTGGGCAGATGCTATTAAAGTCCTTATGCACCCCCAAGTCACAAGATGATTAGAAGACTGGGAGCCCCTTGGGCCTCTTGTTTTTGTTGGAGGTTATTTCTTTGAATCAGGGTCTCCTTCATCCAGGATCAAATGAAATTTGGGAATTGGATTGTGATGTCCTTGATGGCAACTTTTGAGGACATGTTTGGGTCTCCCTTAGAGGGGGTGAACTGACAGAGCAACAACCCAGCTCTGGGAGAGCAGATTTTATGATGGGGACTCAAGTTTACTGTGGATGTGCAGCCCTTTTTATAAACAAGGGGAGCCAGAGAACAAAGAAGCTAGAAATATGATAGCCTGTGAGGGCGGTCCAGCCAGAGGTTACACAGCCATGCAAGGGGAGGGGGACATGAGGAAGGATGAGACTCTCCTGAGGCAATGGCCTTCATTGGGTATGGTCACTTGACAGTCTTCTGTCCAAGCATGAATTATTCCTAGGTTTTCCCCAGGATTTTCCCATTCTGAAGCCTAGGGGAACATATGCCTCAGTGGCTTCTTCCTACATCCCCACACAACTCATGATAATTGATGGATCTCACACATGTGGCAGGAATTCAGACAGGACCTGTAGGAGCAAGAACAGCAGCATATCCCCTCCACCATGTAATCAAGGGTGCAGGGTCTTGCCATGTAGAGTTTGGTGGAATCTGGCATTTTACATAAACCTTTGGTCATGGTTCCTTAGGGGTAAGTGCGTGTCCAAGGCAGAGGACCAGCAATGTGTATTATCTTCATATTGTACATTAAGAGCATTCACTGCAAACAAGGCAAATTGAGAGAATTATTAAAAAGAATGAGGCTAGGTCCCCTTTTTTGTTTTTGTTTTAAAAGGCACTTATTAAGCACATGGTGTTTACATTCAGCTAAGGCCAGTCTGGTAGGATTATGGGGAATTCCATGGGTTAGAATTAAATACCATTGATTTTGATTACAAATCTGAGCAAAGGCACTAAAAGTATAAGCCAGGGCATTGTCAGTTTTTAAATGATGAGGTTTACCCAAGGTGGCAATGCAGAGGAGCAAAGGAGAGACACAGGCTGAGACCTTCTCTGAAGATGTGCACTGGCCCATATAAGGCCTGAGATGTATCTATGGTAAAATGTAAGAAAGAATAGGGGTGGAAGGGAGGAAAATGAGTTACATCCCTCTGCCAAATGGAATTAGAATGTACCCATCGAGGGTTCATGGTTTCCCAAGTAGGGGAATGAGAGGGTGTGCAAGGCGAACAATTATTAATGATGAAAGGGCCTGATGAGAGGAAATAGAAAAGATTTTCATTGAAGAGTGGGCATATTGATAAAAAATATTAGTGAATCCACAGAGTCTGAAGAGAGAGGATAAAGCAATTTTATGGCAGCATCAGCATGAGCATTTCCTTCAGTGAGCAGTCTGGAGATTTTAGTGTGACTACATAACTGAGCAAGAAATATTGGAGATACACCACCCTGTTAAGAAGACTGCAGAGTGATAAACAGAAAGCAAGTTAGAGTCCAAATGAGGTGACAAAATTGCAGAGGAAATATGAGACATCAGCTTGACTGTATATTGAGATTCTGGAATGATGTTTAAGGCAGACGGAGACATACAAGGAGCCAAAATAATCATAGGTAATTGTGCTCGCTGAGGAGAAGCTTGAGGTGATGTGTAATAATCAGTCCATTTTATCAGTGAATATAGATACCATGCCCTGTTGTTTTCCTCCATCAGTATAGACGTAATCCCACTGGAAAGTGGAATGGAGGAGATTACAGAAGATGGAGCATGAGAGACTTGACACAATAAGGAAGGGCATTCATCCAGAAGTGCATGGAAAGCAATAGGAGGGGAAAAGTCAGTTAGGACAGCTGGATAATATGAAGAAAATTGTAAATGCTGTAAATGTAAAATCTTTCCATAAGTAACATAACGTACATGAGCATCTGTTCCTGTAAGAGATAAAATACGATTGCAACCATCTGAGATCAACTGAGCATACATACCAGCATGAGGGAGAACATTTCTTCCTGTAAAGTGAAGAGACTATAACCACTCTATTATGTATGTTTTGATTATGAATGGCAACGACCACATCAAAGGCATAAGGTGTTCCAGTAAAGATTATTAGAGATAAAGGAACATGGAGAATTGGGAGTCTATCTATAAGAACTGCAGATAATTTCCTGTTAACACATTGAAGAGCTTCAGTCAGTACAGAAGTTAACTGGAAAACGCTGGTGGGATTATGTTGCTTTTTTTTAACAGCTGTAAAAAGGGCAACAGTAGTTAAAGAAATATATGGTCAGATCCTATTTAAATGTCCTCAAAATTGTTGCAAATGAACTAAGGAAAATTGAGAAGGAAGAGTCAATTTTGGAGTATGAGGAATGGAATAATGCTGCAGTATTTTATGTCCTAAATCATTAACAGGGAGTTGTCATTGAATTTCTTCTGTGGCCACATGGAGGCCAGATTGTAATAGAATGTGTTGCACTTTAGTTAAAGTATCTTGGTCCAGCAATCAAAATATCATCCATGTAATGATAAACAAGAATATGTGGGAATAATTGTCAGAAATGCTGAGGAGCCTCATTCACAAAATGTTGACATGATGTGGGGCTATTTAAGATAACTTGAGGAAGAAATTTCCATTGATATCCATCAGCAGGCTTATGATGATTGAAACCAGGAACTGTGAAGACAAATTTTTCTTGCTCCTCAGGAAAGAGAGGAAGAGTAAAAAAAAACAGTCTTTAGGTCTGTTACATATAAGGGAAAATCCTGAGAAATTAGATTAGATTAAGCAATCCCCACTGAAGTGGATCCATATGTTGTATACATTTATTAATTTCTCTTAAATCTTGTAATAATCTCCATTTTCATTATTTATTCTTTATGATGAAAATGGGCATATTCCATGGATTGGTAGAAGGTTCAAAATGTTCCAATTGCAACTGTTCTTAAATGAGGGCCTCTGCATTTGTCATCTTGTCCTTAGACAATGGCCATTTTTCTACCCCAACAGTGGTGGCCTCCCATTTTAATGGCAGTTGGAACCACAGAGGCCCCTACAAAAAAAAAAGGAAAAGGCAATTCCACAGACATTTGGAACTTGTGTAAGGTGTCTCTGGCCCATGTAAGAAAGGGAGCCACCATAGGTATGGTTGAATATGTGCAATAACTTGCTGTGGGTTGGAAAAGGTGGAACATTGCAATCATAGAGAACTTTCAGACACCTGTTCATTATTGCCTCCTATGCCCCAAATCAGGGTGGTCTTTGCAAGAGCCAGGCATGAGACCACATTGAGAGGGGTATAACTGTAAAATCAGCACCTGTGTCCAATAACCCTGTGATTGGCTGCTCATTTAAACAAAGGGTTAACTTTTGGTCTTTTTTCAGTAATAGGTAAATATGATTCAATGAAATTGAATCAAATCTTGCATTTCCTCTTTCATTAAAAACTCTCCCAGGGAGACTTTCTTCAGCATACTCAGTAGTAATCAAATCTATCCCAGTGCTCCCCCTAGTGGCAAGAAAGGAGTTTTGGAAGGAGCTTCTGTTTGAATTGGAAATATTTGCAAAGAAGACATCTGTGTCTGCAGGTGGAGAGGATTCCCTCTCCTTTGGCCGTGGGTTGTGTGTGTGTGTGTGTGGGGGGTGACCCACAATTGGGTTTAGCCTTATTTAATTTAATGGGATAGACAGTCAATGTATGAGTTTTTCCGCTGCAGCTGCCTGCCTGAGACATTCAGAAAATTGAGACTGGACTGGGGGAGGAGAAGGGGGAGGAGAGGAGGAGGAAGGGAAGGAGGAGGAAGAGAAAAAAAAACTTCAGTTGTAGAGACTATAGGAGAAGTTGGCAGCGCTGTGAAGGCTATTTTTGAGATAGCATCAGGACACAAATACCAAGCATGTAACACAGGTATAGGAGCCCATGGTTCCTCATGTAATTTTTTACCTATATCTTCCCAATCTTTGGGTCCTAAGGACCCACTCTACAGAGACCATGGACAACAAGAATCTATTTCAGACAGCAAAGCAGCAAGATCAGCATTACTTACACTATGTCTTGCCTTATGTAGCAAATGGGAAAGTTTAGCCCAGTGATCATATTGAGTGGCAGAGAGGGAATTTCCCATAGCTTACCAGTGGGATCAGTATTAGCCAATGAGAGACCCTGTCAAAGCTTGTTCCAGGCAGTAGCTACTCCCTTCTTCCATCAACACATCCAGAGGGGTCCCTGCTCATTCTGCAAACTGTAAAGGTTAACGGGCCAGCTGTAAATGCTAAGGGGAGAGCAAAGAAGAGGCAAACACACAAGATGGCACACAGTAAGAAGGGGCTTCAGTAGGAAGGCCAGTTCAGTATTATTACCTACTCCAGGGTCATGTAAGGTTACATTAGTGCACTTAGCTTTGAGCATGTGCAGATCGCATAACTTGCTTGCTTCTCAGAGTTCACTAGTAGCAAATGTTTTTATAATAAGATAATGTCTCCAGGTCTCAAGGTCAGAGGTGTTGCAGAATGTTTCTAAGCCAAAGAAACAGAAGGTTTTTTTTGTCTTTAGGCGTGTGCTCACTCAGAGGGCTTAACCCCCTCTGTACTTTGTCATGGCTTGAACTTCTACATGGTAGAGACCTTCTTAGGTTCAAATTTCTGTCTGAAATTCTCCTTTCATCATTAGGAGAATAACAGTATCAGTCTCACCTGGTCAACTTAGGTTCACTCTGAATTTTCCCCACTTCCCACAGCCCAGCCCTGAGAGTGGTGGTGCACAGAGCCCTGGACACTGAATTAATTCTTCCATAAAATGACCCGCTCTCCAGCCTGCACAGAGACAGTGTGAGATGCTCATATCCATGGGGAAGCTACTCAGGGCTCAGCAGAAAGTGCTGGGACAGAGATGATGGAGAATGGCCTGAGTGGTGGAAATGCACTTCCTAGAGATTATTTGTCAGGGATGATTTTCTTCCTTCCAGAAGGAAGGCATTTTTTCATAATCACTGGGTACCTGTGATTGTGTCTGTTTTGGTAAAAACTGGGGTTTGTCTATTGTAATGTGTGCAATGTGGAAACCAGACTCTGTGACCCAGGAATTTTTCCTCATATTGTTTTGGTGTTTTGAGGACTATAGTTGCCAGTTGTAATTTCCCAAACTGTCTTGCAAAATCTGACCTCTCATGTGTGCTCATTGAGGTCTCAGGGTCTTTAGCTTGGGCTCCACTAATGTTTTGACTGGTTGTCTCCACAATGGAAATATGAAGACATCCCTCCAGGTGAGCCAAGTGGATGAAGGTTAAGGGGAAAAAAAAAAAAAGGAGGGTCACAGGGCAAGGAAAGTGGTCTCCCCAGCCTAGAAATCAAGGGTCTCCCTGAGTCAGAACCAAGAAGAAGAGGTCAAGGAACTTAGGGCCACAGCACAAAAGGTCATGAGGAGTCATAGGGGATCTTAGCAAGGGTCTGTGGACTGCATAATGTCAGGACCAGGGGAGGGTGGCATATCGCTGTGGTGTTTGGAATGAACAGGTAATGGTGAGACCTGACTCCCTGGTGAAAGTGACTTGTCCCTGTTTTTGTGAGGAGGAAGATGGTGAGGACAGAGAGGAAGGAGAGGGGAAGGGGGATGAGAATGGGAGAGACTCTAACCAAGCACAGCCAGATGTGAAAGCAGAGATCAGGACATTCGCAGCAAGACCAGGACACTGGATCCCACGTCTGGATACCTGGGCAACAGGAGTCCAGACAGGCAGTTGTAAAACAAACCACTGATTGCTCACTCCAGAACAGTAAAAGCTGCTTTAGGGTCAGTAGGAACCTGGCCATGAGTGGCATGTCTGAGGAGCCTCAGTCTCTGCCCCAGGACCTTGGGCACTCTTGCCCCTCCAACACAGGACATCACTACCTCTTTCATGTATCCATGAAACTCAGGAGCAGGCTCGCTGTCCAGGAGGACCAGTCTGCCTCTGCCCATGCAAGTTAAAGGTTGCATGTCCCTTTGACATTAATGTCATGAGGACATTTATATTGAATGTGCAAAGTGTTTTATTCTCAATGTTTAAAGACATTCTTTCAAAATCTGTATCTTTGAACCAGTCCTGTCAGAACTGCAATAGTTACATCATGGAGTCTCAAATTGGGCATTTTCGTCAGGTTCCTATATTGGATGGAATTGGGAACTTGTGTGGTTCCTGCATTCAGACCACTTATTCAGGTGAGGAAACGCAGGTGGACCAGCCTTGGCCTCACCCAGAAGCCATCTTCCATTTCTACCCCCATGTGTATGCCAGCAACCCAGCTGAGCCAGGGTGAAAGGGAAGGTCAATGTGAGGAGGGAAGAACCCCAGCAGTCCTGGGCCTGAAAACCCATTGTCCTTGGACCCCTCAGCTGCATAAGCTGCACCTGTCACAGTGGGGACTCTCCACAGTGGAGCAAGTAAAGTCATTTCCATGGCAGAGACCCTGCAGGAGGAGCATGTCACTGAAGGCAGCAGGTTGCCATGGGCTGCAGCACCACTTCACTGCCCCCACTCCTCTGAGAAGGGTCATCATCCAGGGACTGAACCCACAGTCAGGATGTGAGGTAAATTCCTTCCTGGAAGAGCACACAAAATTCCTGCATGTCTTTGAGCAGTTCTGTACATTAATCCCAGAGAAAAAGGAAGGGAGGACATCTTCAGGGATGTCTTGAGGTGGTCTTCACTCTAAGGTTTGGTCAAGTGCACAAACACCTACATGGGGTGCCACACACAACTCATGTCAATGTCATGAGCATGTCACCTGAGCACTGCATTCAGGTCACTGCTCTTCTTCAAACACCTGATGTTTTCTCTTCTGAAAGCAGGTACTGAGGTCTAGGGACAGTAAAGAGGGCAGAAGGGCTAAATAAAGGGAAATGACAAGCCCCAAAACCTAGGGCAAATGCAAACTTCCCACCAGCCATGAGGGGTACAGCACCCTCACAGGCACACAGGACGCCAGAGCCCCTCTGCCCATCACTTCATCCCAGGGGCTGTTAACCTGGAAACAGTGGAACTTTATGGAACTTCAGCTCCAATCTGGGTCCTGGACAGAAACTTCCAGCACAGTTCACCTCTATGAGGTTCAGGACTTGGCAGCAATGACCTCCTTTTCCCAATATCTCTGGATTCTTGACCATGGCACCTGTGAGGCACATGTAGCACTCCAAAGAAAGCTTCCCTCCTTCCACTGGGATTCTCCCTTTCATGTCCTTCTCATCCCTCCAGAATCTGCACCACTTCCTTTCTTTCTGAATTTTTTTCACTATCGATGACTCAAACCAAGGGATATGAGAATCACATCCACCAGTTCATGGGGTTTCAAGCACAGGTCATTGAGCACAAGGCATCCCCAAGGCATATGTGAGCAAACAGTGAAAGTGCAGTAAAGTCACTGTGATGGGAGGATGCATATGGCTTTCCAAAGGCTGTCCTGCTCAGACTTCAATTCTCTATATGACTCCCGTTACTGAGGCTCAGAAATACTGTGAGGTTTCAGGGAAGAATTTGGTGCATTCTCTGATCCCAACCCTAGTTTAGAGAAGAGAGAATGCTTTGCATGAAGGGTCTCACTGGGCTGTGCCTGCACCTGTATCAGGGATGTGCCTGAAGTCCTTGTTACAGGAAGTAGGGGTCAGGGGTACTAACATCACCATGAGTCATGGCTCTATGCAGATGTCAGCATCAGAGGTGCCTCGAATTTGAGCCTTTCTTCTTAGTGTGATTTTCAGCCTATTAGAATTTGTGAAGCTTGTTTAGTTAAATGTTTCTCTCTGGTTTTCCATTGGGATCACCTGCCTTGTTTTAGTTTCTATTTATTAATTGTTTTAAGAAGCATCATCACGTCAGACACTGTATGAATAAGAACTGCAGTGTCAGCACTCTCAGGGAGCAGGGAAGAGATTTCTGCTTAGTCTTCCCCAGAGAGCCACAGGGACTTTCTTGATCCTAGTCAGACATGTTCCCAAAGGCAGAGAATGGTGATTGCCTCTCAGTGACTAGTGGTCTTTGCCAACCAACCCCAGTGATTCTGAAATTTTGCTCATTTTAAAAATCACTCAGAGATTGTTTTAAATTTCTAATGTCCAGGCCTGAAAAAGTAAGGCAACTTTTCTTTCTCAGGGATGAGCATTTTACAGGTTTTTTAAAGATAGAATGGGAAATGCTCTGACACCGATATAAACCTACTACATGAACCGTCTTGATTGCTGTGATCCCTATTTTAGAGCCACCCAGGGGTTCCCAGTGTGAGGCAAGTAGAGAATCAGTGTGCAGGAAATAAACCTTGTGTAGAAAACAAAATATGGAAATGGCATCCCACCCTGGGGAGAGTTTTATTCACATGGAAATAAATATCTAGAACAACTACTGTGGAATGACTTTAAATACCCACAGCGGCCAGGCCAAGAGAACTTTCTGCAGGGTGGTTTCCCCTGATGTCCTCCATGGTAGAAGTCCAAGAGGTCACCAGAGAATTGCCTCAGGACACTTCTGGGTGTGGGGGAGTTAAGGCACCCTGAACTGGAAGGCTGAGGTCAGAGCTTCCACAGAACCCCACCTGACCCAGGTCTGCATCCCCATGGCCCAGTACCTTATCTCGGATTTCAGACCACTTGGACAGGGAAGTGCCCTTGGCTTTTCTCCACTCTGCAGACCTGTAGCTTAGACTCCAATGTTCCTGTCGCTGCCCAAACCTCCTGCTGAAGCTATGACACAGTCCCACTCCCATGTCCAGATGGACTCTTGACTTGGACAGGGAAGTCAGTGAAAGTTCAGGAGGCATGGACACTGTGCCTTGGGTACACAAATGAAAGCAATCCCAAGACAAAGTCAGAATAATAAAGAAAACAGAAAAGAAAACTGCAGGGAGCTCTGATTTCTAGGGCAGAAATTGGACAGAAAGGGTCTTCAAACTGGCAAGGCTTCCCACACTCTCTAAACCTGGTGGGGAATGCTGATCTCTCCCCCATGCTGTTTGCTTCTCAGTGTCTGAGGTTCTTTCTGGCTCAGGTTGTGAAATTGCTGGACAGCACAGCCTGCTTTTCCTCCCCCTTCCACATGGGGCCACCATATGTCCCCAGTGAGGCCACAGTCTAGCTCTTTCTGTAATTCTATTTCTATTCTCAAAACTGACATTTCTGCTCTCCCACTGGCCACTAACCCTAGGAGGAGCCTGCCTGCTCTTCCCATGTCTTCCTACCTAATCGGGTCACTGCAGAACTATGCTTTCCATTCAGCCTTGGAGAGGAAGCAGCTGTACCCTGGGTTTTTCTACTTGTCCATTTTCAGAACACACTTCCACTAAATTCTTGACACTTTCTTTAAAGATGACCTTTAGGCCAGAGACGTACTGTTTCCTTCTCCATCACAGTAACAAAGTTATTTTTTTATGACTTTTTTATTTTCATTCAATTTACCTCATTTCACACATCAGTACATTTTTAAATTCAAATGCCTTTGACATAAATGTGGGTGGTATATTCCATAGATTGATCTACTCATTCATTTTCAGATACAATATGATTTTTGATGTATATAATCTTTTAAATATTTTATTTGTTCTACTTATTTATACATGATAGTAGAATGCATTTATGCATTTTTAAAATACATAAAGTACAGCTGTAATGTTTTTTGATTGTACATGTTGTAGAGTCACATTGTCATACAGTCACACATACATATGGTAATAGTGTCTATTACATTCTACTATCCTTCTTACCCCCATGTCCCTTGCCCCAGTTTTACTCCCCTCTACCTAATCTAAAGTAACTCTCTGAAAAAGAGAATCATGTGAAATAAATTCCATCCTTATTTTCTGCATGCAGTTGATTTTGATGCTGGTGAAACACAGGAAAGAGGGGCAAAAAAACCCTACCAAATATATCTCCTCATGGTGGCCCCATCAGGACTTTCTGATGCTATGTTTTACAAAGTTTGGCACAAAATCAAAATTTGTTTTCTTGTTCAAAGAACATAGGGAAAATATCATTAAAGGTAACAAATTGAAAACCCAACTCTGTGTTTCTTTGTGTTGCTCAGATTTTGACTATTTTTCTATTTGTCATTATTGCTGATCTAACAAAAGTACAACTGTAGCTTATTAATGTAAATTCAACTATTCATCTTGCACTACAGTTTGGAACACCAGATTAAATGGAGAGATGAGAGAACATTAAACTAGAGAGTGGAATCCTTGGAAATGCATCTTTTTAAATGTTTTTTCCTCAAAAGTCCCACCAAACCTGGTGGACAGAAAGGAACAAATGTGAATAAATCTCAAGAAGCTCATGAGGAACATGGGAGGGGTGGGGTCATGTGTGAAAGCACACAGAACTAAGGAAACCCTTTCCCAGGACCTAGAGATAGTCAATCTTCCTTTCCTGCTAACTACTCTGGTGTGTTTACAGCTGAGAGCTGAGGTTGTAGACTACTGCATGTTTTTTTATTATAGGGTTTGTAATAACTTCATATCATTGAAGAAAGAGCATGGATTATGGTGATTCTGAACACTCTTCTTTCATATGGCTTATTTTCCACGAATTGTGTATGTCAGGAGAGGAGTAATATTACTTAAAAATTATTCATACTGATTAAGGGTAGTTCCTCAATCTGTGGGTGCAAGCTTTAGATTTTACAAGTATACTTGAAGGTTGCTTCACATTTTTTTCCATAGCTTTATTGACTTAAAGTTCAAGAACAAGCTGGATGTGCTGGCGCACACCAGTAGTCCCAGCAACTTGGGAGGCTGAGGCAGGAGGATCATGAGTTCAAAGCCAACCTCAGCAAGGGCAAGGCTCTAAGCAACTTAGTGAGAGCCTGTCTCTAAATAAAACACAAAATAGGTCTGGGGATGTGGCTCAGTGGCCAAGCACCACTAATTCAATACCTGGTTCAAAAAAAAAAGTTAAAAAACAATTAAATGCAGCTATTCGAAGCATGCAGTTTGATCAGCTTTGGCATTATGTATCCACTATGGTCTTATATTTCAAATACTAAACAAGGTGATGGAAAGGATTTTTATATTAAGTACTTCAATTACTTTTTAAAAAATTCATAACCATTCAGACTCTTTCCTGCATGATTTATTATATTAGAAATCAATCACCATAAGATATATAGAAACCCATTCCCACATGTCAACTACTTCAAACGTAAATGGCACACATATATACAACTCAAAGGTCAAGAAAGAAAGCACAAAATAAGCAAATACAAAGTGCTTCAAACTAAGTGATCATAAAACCTTAAAATATCAGAATCTCTACAATGATATAGCACTCAGATGAACATTTTTATATACATGAGAAGCTAGGTTAGCAATCAAATTATTTGTAAATTAGGCAGTAGGAAAGAAAGAATAACAGTAGGAGCAGAAATATATGTAAAATAGAAGAAATTTTATAGTTATTATAACTTGTAATATGACATTAGAATATATGCTATAAGAATTCAAGTTTCTCTCCATCATGGGTTCCTACATGCAGAACGTCAGGTGGGCAATCTCAAACAGATGATATTCCTGCGATTGATATGCATTTTCTCATACCATCTAAGGCCATAAGATTGACTGAAGGCTTTCACACATAGATGCCATTCATGTGGTTTCTCTCCACTGAGTGTGACTGTGTATTCTAAGGTTAGGGTATAAAGAGAGACTGTTCCACACAGGCTACATTCCAATGGCCACTCTCCAAGGTGAGTTATCTTCCATTATTAATCATACAGTGATGTTGAGGACTATGCCACACATGTGCATGGAGGTTATTGGGTTCCAGTGTGTGTTCTTTCATGTTGTCTCAGGCCAGATGATCGACCAAAGGCTTTCCCACAAACATGACATTTGTATGACTTCTCTCCAGTATGTGTTTTCTCATGCTGTCTCAGGCCAGAGCAGCTACTGAAGACTTTTCCACATATATTACATTTGTATGGTCTTTCTCCAGTATGTGTTTTCTCATGGCGTCTCAGGCCAGATGATAGGCTGAGGCTTTCACACACACATGGCATTCATATGGTTTCTCACCAGTGTGGATTCTCTGATGTGGTTTAAGGTAGCATGATTGACTGAAGGATTTCCCACAGAGGTGGCATTGATATGGTTTCTCTCCAGTGTGTGTTCTTTGATGAAGTCTAATGTAGCTTGATTGGTTGAAAGCTTTCCCACACACATTGCATTCATATGGTTTCTCACCCGTGTGGGTTCTCTCATGTGTTTTAAGATAGCATGATTGACCATAGGATTTCCCACACAATTTGCATCAATATGGTTTCTCTCTAGTGTGGACTCTCTCATGTATTCTAAGGTAGCAAGATTGCCCAAAGGATTTCCCACACAATTGGCATTGATATGGTTTCTCTCCACTGTGTATAATCTGATGACGTCTAAGGTGACCTGATTTGCTGAAGGCTTTCCCACACATGTGGCACTGATATGGTTTCTCTCCAGTATGGGCTCTTTCATGCATCTGAAGGTTATATAATTTACTAAAGGCTTTCCCACACAGTTGGCATCCATATGGTTTCTCTCCAGTATGGATTGTCTCATGTTCTTTAAGGTTGTAAGAGTTCCTGAAGGCTTTCCCACATGTATGGCATTCATTTTGTTTCTCATTTTTGTTGGTTCTCTCATGTTGTCTAAGCTCAGAACAGTAACTGAAATGTTTCCCACAAAAATTGTATTCACACATCATTTCCCCTGTGGTAGTTGCATGGAGTCTCCTTGCATCAGAGGTTTGATTAAAGGATTTGCTACATAGGTGATGTTCATATTGTATCTCTCCAGGGTCATTCTTGTTGCCTTTTCTAGGATGTAAGCCAATCATGTGTCCCTTCAAGCATACCTGGCATTCACATGACATACTGCTATCATTTTTCTTGTTTACACTGAGGTACAAATTGTCATTGATGGATTGTCCACAGCTTTGGTTGACTCCATGCTTTTCTGCTGGGTTAGCAAACAAAGGTTGAGTAGATTCAGAGTTGTGACATAGATCTTCAACCAAGTCTTTCCATTCCAAAGAATGTTCCTGAACATAAGATATCTGTTTTGTAAGAAGATGATCATTTCTTAATGATTTCCCCATATAAACTCATAAACTAACTTGTCTATATTTAAACCTTAGACACATCCAATGAAATGGGAAAATGAAAACCTCCCACTTTTGATTCCATATACATAATACATAATTCCCAGGTGAGCCAAGTGCTTTCCATTTGCTAGTATGCTATTTAAACTGACTCAGATTAATTTCATGGACTTCAATGTTTCAAAGACTAGCTGCATGAGAAATACTAATTGTTAATTTCTCACAGAACACAAACTATAGAGCTTTTGGCTCATTAATTGTGTGATATGAACATAATTATAGCCATGAAGTTGCACTGGATTACTAATTTATCCCACGGACAGATCTTGCATTTGCATAATCAATGTTCCCATCCCTGAAACTTGCCATTGACATGTTGAGGGGTTTGTCCTTCCTGTTCATAAGTGCTCTGCATATCCTTTCATGTTTTTGATGTGCACTTTGCTTACCTAGAATAGTTGGAAATAGAAACTGGTAGCATGAGATTCAGAGACACAAAACTGAGAAAAACAACAATCTCATGAGAACATTTTTACATTATTGACACTTTCACAGAGGAGATGTTTTAAACCAAGAACAAACAGTATGTAGCAGAAACAGAGGACTTGGTGATTACAAAAAAATTTCAGGATAGAATTACATTAAGAAGTGAAATGGGAAAAACTCTTTCAAGCACAAAATCAGAAAGAGACATTATGGAATTTGACCTCTAAAAATGCATTAATATGTTTTGTCCTAAATGAAAATATGAATGTGGAACAAATTTTGAATGTAAAAGAAAAGGAGCTATGTCTACACATGAGGCATTTTGTCCCATTATGCCCTGCTACATTTTAGACAACACTGTTCATTTCATGGCTATGTCACTTAATATTTCCAAGCTCATCCTCACTGGCTGGGAACCCTTCTCTGTGGAATCACAAGTGTCCATTTTGTTCCTGAACTCTAACGTGATGGAAACCCTAATCCTGCCACCATCCACAGAATTTCTCCTTACCCCAGATGCAAAGTCACATCTAATTTACAGACCAGACACCCTAGTCATCGTAAGAAAGGAATTGGATTTTAAGATTTCTGCCAAGAAATGTGCATTTTCATCAAGTCCATGAAGATGACTTAGCAAAAATGAACAGAATATAGAAGGAGAGAGGAAACATTTCACAGAGGAAATGTTGAAGTTCCCTCACTGCCAGAGAATAAAAGATAGACTATGTTCCCATAGGAGGCAGGACGAAGGACACTAATGCTCATGACCACATTCAAAGAATGCTGAATCAACAGTCCTTTCAGGAAGTATATGTCTCCACTAAATATTACTTTTGAGAATTCCCTTGTTTTCATAATTCTCTTCTCAAGCACAGTGACCATATAAGAGTAAAAATTTATAAATATTAGGCCTATTTATGGATTACAAATCATTCATGCGGGAGATTTAATTTTAACTAATACATGAAATTATGGTGCAGACCACATTCTAGTGTGGTGCAAAATGAATTGTGTAACGTTGATGGACTCACCAACTGATACTAGATGATTGATGATTTCCAGCATCACTGATCTGTGTAGCATTTTCTGAGGTGGGTCCAGCATGGCCCACTCTTCTTGGGTGAATCTTACAGTTACATCTTCGATGGTCAGCGATTCCTAGAACATTATTGACAAGCTTGTTTACACAAAGCAATTCCTTCAATTTCCCAAAAGAAGGGTTGTCAGGACAGCACTGAGGCAGAGGGAAACCGGGTGTACAGGGAGACCAAACTGCCTATGGAACTAGCCTCTTGATTCTCAGCACCCAAAACAAAACATGGAAACATTTCAAGGGCTGGTAATTATAACTTTCAAACAAACAGGTTATTTTAAAATTTTCACCTGAAACATTTTGAGTACAATTTAAATCCCCATTTATTTAAACAACTTTACAGAATTATCACCAGGCAATACTTAACAACAATTTGTCAGTCTTAAACGATAATTATAAACTTTGTGAAAAGTATAAACTTTTCACAAAGATGTATCCTTAGAACCCCATCTATGAAATGCTCAGTAACATGAGTGTTTAAAAGACCAAAGCATTTCTCCATATCTTCAAAACATGTATCACCTATAAGCCTATCACCAGAGCAATGCAGACATCCTCGAACCAATCCCCAGAATTCTTGGGAACTGAAAAATCCCATGTATCTAGGTGTCAATAAGAACAGTTACTCTTCTCATGATGTGACCAAGGAGGTCAGAATAAGGTGAAGGACAGACATTTCAGGAGCACAAGGCAAAGACTCCGAGACTTGTGTTCTGAAGGAGAGTCCCAGCATGATCATCCTTATGATTCAACTATTATTCTCAATTCTTTCTGGAGCTCCAAACACTACTTATGAATATGTCTCTGGCATCCTGATCTTGTTTCTCTGTTTTGGTATTGGTTTTCAAAAAGTTTGGTTTCAAAAAGTTTGCTCTATCAACTATGTATGCTTTTAATGGCACAACATCAACTAAGCCAATATGACTTGCTCTATACAACTTCGAATGGTTTAGTAGTCAATTGAACCAACACTGGGCAATAAGAATGATCATGATTGTTTTAGGCATCCTTTTAGAACTTCTCAGAAGGTTGAAAAGTATTGCATCAAACTCCAAGTGTAAATTAGAAAAAAGAAATTACTTCTCATGCCTTCTGTAGCCAACCACTTTCATTTTCCTCATTCTCAGTCCAATGTCTCTGCCACTGGGTCAGCTGAATTCACCTGCTGGAATATCTACCTCCATGCTGGGCTGCAATGTTCCACCCTCACTCACTCCTCTGGCCTGCATTCACCACAATCAAAATGCCATTGCCATAAAGAACACCATTAATCAGCAATGATTTCAAATGAAGTCAGAGGTAGAACATCAGATACAATATCTCCCGTGCCATGTGAAAGAACACAGCCAGGAATGGTACCATGGTATAGTCGTGTCATGACAGGAAGTAGATTAGCTGCCTGATGGTGAGTTTTTGACCCACGAAGATCACTGAAGAGTTGGGGTGACAGGACTAACTCCTGCCTGCACTGAAGAATTGGCATCTTTCTCAGTAGGGGTGACATTTCAATGGAAAAAGCCATTCTCTACTCACCAGTGGATGTATGGCCATTGATTTTGCTTCCTGCAATCTTCCTCTGTCTATTCACATACACAGTCCAAACAATTTGCAGGAGAAACTGTGGACAAACAAGGAAATCATGAGACCCAATACTTTTACAAAATATCCTGACTCCTCTATCATGAACTCTACACATTCATAAATCTAAAACTCACTCCAAACACAAGAAAGTTCATTTAATTCCAGAAGATATAGTCACAGTGCTTCATTCATATTCCAAGATCAAAATTTAAAAGGATGTGATAATGATCACCAATAACATTGATGGAATCACACCTCCTATATATGCATTTCTACGTATATGAAAAGCCATGAATTTTACATGTGACTTTTGCTGTAGAGCCTGAAGTCACACAGCTCTCTTACAGTTTGAAATATAGGTGCCCTTTCTTACCCAAAGTGCAGAATTTGGTTTCCACCCAGGGGGAAATATTGTGAAATTTCTCTGATTTCACTGTTCTGCTCTATTTGTTTGCAGGGGTTCTTAAGATCCATCAGGTGCCCCTGGAGCCTCAGTCCTTCAAACCTCCCTCACCCATGAGTTTCAACCACCCCTCATGGACTCAGGAGAAGACAAGGATCAATATTATGAAAGAAAGAATCAACTCCAGTGGCTTTCTGTTTTGAGGAATCCATGCCACCATCCTGCCAATTGCCAATCCAACCCTTATAGTTCTAGTTATCACAAACAGCTGAAGCACTGGGGTCATACTTGTACTCTCATGCACCATGACAATAATTTATATCAAGGATAATCAGAAATTGTGCTCATATATGATGACTGGGGATCAGGATGAAATCCTTTTGCTCAGTGTGGTAGTTTGTTGATGTATTAGCTGAGATCTTTGAAATTCTGTTTTGTATTCATCTTCACCAGTTATGACATCCTTGCTTTCCATTATGAATCCATTCACATGAGAGCAAGATATTTATAAATGGTAACGTATCCCTGAAAATATCAATTTCATGAATATATTGTAATTTTCATTTCTACGATTAGATTTCACCACGTTTGTGTCTGAAGACTGAACGAAAGGAAAAGAACCAGGTCATGGTGCATACTTGTAAGCCCAGCAACTCAGAAACCTGAGGCAAAAGCATGCCAAGTTCACAGGTACCCTAGGCAACCTGGTGAGGCTCTAAGTAACTTAATGAGACCCTGTATGAAAATAAAAGAAAGCAAATATGGACTGGGCTTATGACTCAGTGGTTAAGCACACCTGAGTTCAATCCATGCTTTCATTTAATTATTTTTTAAAGAAAGCACTGCTAGAAAAGTGGCTCCATCCTTGTTATGGCATCCCTGACATCAATCCCAAAGCAACAAGAAAAGAAAAGAAAACAACAGCAAACACCCACAAAAGCAGTAACCAAAGACAAACCAAAAAGTCAATCGAACAAACAATAACTGCCCCACAAAACAGCAGAAACCAACAAATTTATTCAATGGGACTGTGCTTAGAAATTTTTACATACTTGTTTACTGTCATAACACTGTTGATTAATGGGCAATTCACAATTTACAAAAAGACCTCATGAAAGGTGTAAAGATTTTCATAATATGAAGAATTTGTCCCACCAGAAAATAATATGGCAGCAATCAGCAATTTTACTTGTTTTCTACCTCCTGAGCTCAGTGTCTTTCAAGATATGAAAAACACCTCCAAGTTTACTGGATAGAGTCTTTAAGGTCAAAGAGCACATGCCCTACCCTGTCATTGCAGGGTCGTTTCTTTTCTCATGTCCCAAAATTTACGCTCCTTTCCCAATTTCACCATTCATGAGCCTTTAGTGCATTGACCACACTTATCAAGCAGTATCCTCTTCTTTTTACTGCATAGCTTATTACATTCTTACTCATTGCACCACATAATCTTCAAGCTAATTTGGTCTTCTCCACACTCTTTCCCACCTCTTGTCATCAAGCCCCTATAGCAGGGGAGTGCTTGCATGTGTCTCTTCCTGCATCTGAGAATACCAGACTGTGTTGTCCATCCCTGCCTAATCTCAGAATTCCTTCTCCAACTGGCTTTCAAAATATTTAGAATATGATATGTTTTTCTAAATAAGCCTGATTTCATGATCCATAATCAGTTTTCTCCTCCACGTCCCTTGAAACTCACCTTCTAATTTCTTTCTCACATTCAAAAGATTAGAACACCTGCTACTAAGAATATCCTATTAGTTTTCCAGCCTTTAATGGGCTGTAGGGCTTCCATAAGAACTACACAGAGACTGGGTGGCTTTAAAATCAAACTGATTTTATCATGATTCTGGAGGCCAGAAGCCTGAGATCAACGGGTCTGCAGGGTCTGTTTCTTCTGAGACCTGGACTCCTGCTTTGTACAGACTGGTCTCCCTGTGCCTTTGCATGATCTTTCCTGGTCACATCTCCTCCCTAAACTCCTTTTTTGTAGGAGAACTGATCATATTGCAGTAGGGTCCACCCAGTTACCTCAACTGAATTTTCCTTTTTTAAACCACATGTCCAAATACACTCAACTTTCCAAAAAAAAGACATAACTACACTGGAGTTTTCAGAGAATTCAACATTGATTTAATGAATCTCAAATGGTCATTCATGCAGGCATAATTATCCTGAGCAACCTTCCACAGCAGGGGTAGGGACACATAATTATGAGTTCAGCACACGTGCTGACACAGCTTGTCCTCTCCCTCCAGGTCCTGAAAGACACCAATGAGGAGCCAGTCTGGGTCCTCACTCTCAACTGAGTATCTGAGGGCATTCCTCACCACTAAGTGGCAGGCTTGGGATTTCCCAGTCCTGCCAGGGTGTTTGAACATGGATTTTGGTTCCTGGTGGCAGTGTTAGGGACCTTCATTCCCCATTCAAACTATGCTCTGCCAAGACTGTGTTGGCAAAAATACCTGACCCCTGTGGGCACTCCACTGTCCTCCTTTCAATTCAGAGCTGAAACATAGAAAGTGAAGCCATTCGGTATGATTTTAGTCACCTTTTTCATCACTCTGACCAAAGGAACTGACAAGAAAAATATGGAGGAGGAAAATTTTCAGGGGACTCAGTCCTCAGACAGGTGATTCCAGAGCCCTGGGCCAGAGTCAGACAGAACACCAGCGGGGAACAGTAGGGCAAAGGAAGTAGCTCAATAGTAACCAAACCTGCTTGATAGTGGTATGAACACAGAAACATAGGCCAAGGGGACAGAAGAGATGACATGGGACAAGACACCCATCTACAGTCATCTGATCCTGGACAAAGGAGCCAGAAACATACATTGGAGAAGAGACAGCCTCTTTAACAAATGGTGCTGGGACAACTGGTTATCCACATGTAGAGGAATGAGGCTAGGCGCTTATCTCTCATCCTGCACAAAAGTCACCTCAATATGGACCAAAGGCCTCAGAATGAGACCAGAAACTATTCAATTCCTAGAAAAAAATGTATGGTCCATACTCCAGCTTCTAGGCAGAGGCAATGACTTTCTCAATAGAAGCCCTGAAAGGACAGAAAATAATGCCAGGAATTAATAAATGGTACAGAATGAAATTAAAAAGCTTTTCACTGCAAAGGAATCAATTTGAAATGTGAAGAGAGAACACAGAATGGGAGAAAAATCCTGCTAGGGATGCTAATGACAGAAAATTAATATCTACAATACATAGCTCAAGAACATTCACAAGAATAAAAATTGCATAACCCAATTTCTAAAATGGTGAATGAACTAAACAGACACTCTGAAAAGAAGAAATAGAAGTGGCCAACAAATGCATGAAAAAAATGTTCAATATCATGACCAATTAAATAATCTTCAATATTATGAGCAATTAGGGCAATGCAAATCAAAACTACCCTGGTATTTCATTTCACTCCAGTCAGAAGGGTTGTCATCAATCATAGAAATAGTAATAAAAGCTGGAGAGGATATGGAGAGAAGGAACACGGTTACACTGTAAATTAGCACCAGTGCTCTGGGAATCAGTAGGGAGGCTCCTCAAAAGACCAGGCTTGGAACCACATATAACCCAGCCACACCTAAACATGGAGAAAACACAGCTACACTAAAAGTGCATGTATCCTGACGAATTAAATCATCTTATTAAAGTGACACATGCTTGCCATGGTTTACAGCAGCACAATTCGCAATTGCTAAAGTATAGAATGAGCCATAATGTCCATCAAGAAAAGGATGCAGAAAGAAAATGTAGTACATGTACACAATAGAGTTTTATTCAGCCAGAAAGCAAAATAAAATTATGTCATTTTGGGGGAAAATCAATGAAACTAGAGACCATGATGTTCAGTGAATCAAGTCAAACTCAAAACGGTAAATGTCCTTTGTTTTCTCTCATATGGGGAAGTTAGAGAGGAAAAAGAAAAAAATGTGGGGGTGGATCTCCTAAAAATAAAGGGAGATCAGTAGAGGAAAGGGACCATGGGGTGGGAGCCAGCAGTAGAGCAGGGAAATGCAGGGGGTGATACTGGCCAAATTACGCTGTTACATTGTGTGCATGTGCAAAGACACAGCAACAAATTCCATCCATAGCTACAACTATAATGCACCAATAACAACGTGGAGGAAACAGAGAAAGCAGTGCAGTAATAATAGCAAGACAGCAAAGAGATCCTCACTCACCAGGGATAAAGTATAAACCCAAAAGCATCCCCTCAGGGGCCTCCCACCTCCAGCCACACCCTCCCTGCCAGCAGTCACTGCCCAGTTAATCCCCATCAGGGGACTGATGCACTGCTTAGGTTGAAGCTTCATAATCCAGTCTCTCACCTCTAGATTTTCCTAGGTTGTCTCCCACATGAGCCTTTAGGGGCAACCTCATATCCTAAACAGAATGTCACCGTGGTTCACTTCAGGCTGGCTGCTCTGCCACTGCAACTCACTTTTAAAATGGACATGTTTCTTTCTCTTCCTCTCTCCCTGCTCCTCCCTAATCTCTCCCACTTCCTAATCTCACGGGAGACAGGATTACCTTTCTTCCCCATCCTAGGTAGAGCTATCTGTCCCTAAGTACACACCCACCATAGGAACAAAGTAAGACCTCTGAAATGACAATCTCCCAAATTAACAGGCAAATTACAACTCCAGACAGGGAACACCAGCAGTGTAGCTTTGGAGTCACCTCCTTGAAAGCCCCCCATTCCTGCTGATGGGCAGAAGCACAGTTTTTGGGACACAAAACATTAGCGGACCACAAGCTAAAGGCCCTGAGACCTCAATGAGCACACATGAGAGGTCAGAGTTTGCAAGATAGTTTGGGAAATCACATGACCTCTGGAAACTACAGTCTTCAAAACATCAAAACATTATGAGGAAAAATCCCTGGGTCACAGAGTCTGGTTTCCACATTGCACACATTACAATAGACAAACCCCGGGTTTAACCAAAGCAGACAAAATCATAGGTACACAGACATGATTAGAAAAGCCTTCCTTCTGGCTTCCTTCTGGAAGAAAATCAACTGTGATGAATAATCTCCAGGAAGTGCATTTCCAACACTCAGGCCATTCTCCATCATCTCTGTCCCAGGACTTTCTCCTGAGCCCTGGGCAGCTTCCCCATGAATATGAGCAGCTCACACTGTCTCTGTGAAGGCTGGAGTGCAGAAGGCCATTGTATGGAAGAAATTCCTGAGGCAGACCTTAGACTTGCAACCCCCCTGTCAGCCTGCTGAGTCCCTGAGATTAAAAGTGTGTATGCCCTTGTCCAGTGCATGTTAATTCATTTATTTATGTATTTGAAAATCCAAGGTGAAGGATGAAACAATTTATTGAAAAATGTACAAAATATTTCTTTTAGTTTTCAAATGTGTATGTTTCAAAATGTCTAATATGAAGAAATGTTAAGCAATAAGTCTCTAAATATTCCAGAGATGATGAGATCTGATGCAAGCATGTATGAGTGTGGTCATGTGACCTTGAAAGGTGATCTCATCAAAGTGTATTCTAGAGCAATTGTATGTAGATAGGGAGACAGTTCCAACTTAAAGTGGTCTAGTGCTACAGTGAAAAAATTCCTCTAATGCCTGTGAACTATCCTTATTTTATTTAATCTGTAATACTAAAAATATAAATTACTTAGAGATTTAAGTTAAAGAAATTACAAACTTAATGGTATAAATGAGGTTATTAAAATAAGAAAATACAGGTCTATTATGTTGTCTATTTTAATAATGATGGGAGAGAATAGATGCTCCTATTATATATTCCTGAAAATATATAAAATTAATTTTCTTTGGATAAAAGCAAATTGCATACATTTCCCAAGTACACATTTTGCAAGTTACATTATTGATATTTGATATAAAGTACTTAGAAATAGAGATCAAAAACATAGACAAAGCATCAGATTTTGAAATTTAAAATTATATTTAGATAGTTCAGAGACTAAAGATAAATACAAAGGAAAAGTTACAATTTATCTGGAAATTAATGGTTGATCAAACTATGGGATCCCACCACTTTGGTGTCCAACACATATGTCTTTATAAATGTACTGAAGTGTGAAACAAAGTAAATTGAATGCAAATAAAGAGAAGGGAACTCACATACCAGCTCTGTCTTGGTTTCTATTTTCCTGTTAATTGACATAGTAATTGTGTACCTGCAGAGTACAATCAGGTATTTCTTCACCTGTATACACTGAGTAAATCTCCAAACTCAAAGATACCATGTCATTGTAGTAAGAACATCCAAAGCCACTGTTCCACCTATTTTGAAATACACAGTCATTACTGTCATAGCCACATGGGTGGAACTGGAGGACACCTTTTAAGTGAAACAAGCTGTTCAAGAAAGGACAAGTAACTTTGTCATGTTAGAGCAAAGACTCAGCCCTCCACCATTACTGCCTGGCTGCTGTTTCCACCACGTGCCAGGATGTGAGTCCACACTTTGGTGTCTGGCACCCTTGCCAATAGCAAGTCAAAATGAATTTGTCCTATTGGGGTGAAATTGCTCTTGCACAGAGAGGTTGGCATTTCACTTTCTAGAATCTATTATAAAAAAGAAACAGTATACAAAGTTAAAATCTCATGGCCAGACCCTCAGACAATCCTAATCCACACATCAGAGATGTTAACTATTATAGACTCCCAACTTTGCTGGAATTCTCATCCACCTGCTTGCGCATGCACGCGCATGCACACACGCACTTGCGCGCGCACACACACACACACACACACACCAACACCAGTTTCAATTAAACTGTTTCTAACACATGAACAAAGAGATATGTTGTTGATTATCACAAGTGGCCTCACTAATACAAGCTTTAACTTTAAAACTAACCTGTTATCCTTTGAACAGCCCCTTCAGTGAACTTGTTTCCTTTTTTTTTTGAGGACCTTGATACTTTGGTAGACATAGTGATTGGATTTTGTGACATTTTGGCAACAAGAGAGACTGGAGGCCAAGGGATAGGGTGTGACCTGATCTTGAAACACTTTTATCTGCCTTAAGGGAATGTAATTGCAGCTGATGAAGGTATTCACATACCAAGGCTTCATCCTTGTCACCATTTGTTATATTTTATTTCTTTGGTGATTGCTCTTGGGTGCAACTTCACCACTGAGTAGTCCAAATTTGAGAGTCTTTATTAAGCTGGCTGGTTGACTGTCTTCACACTACACTATGTCCCAAAATGGCTATTGGGAGAACAGCCCCAATCATGGGGTTGCAGGGGTTCTTATACCAAAAATCACATCAATCATAAGTGTCTATGGCTATGATTCAAAATTACAAACTTACATCATGAAATCATTAGTTAGAAGTGAAGTGGGTCAAAATGACCCTACATAGGTACAAATTAAAGAATGGTTACTAACATAGGAATCAAAAGAGAACAATTTTTCATCATGTAAGAATCACCATTTTGCATTGTTAAACATGTCATGCTAAGTGACTGATTATGGGTACAGAGGCAGGGTGTTCCCAGGGGAGAAGCTACAGAGGTAGGGTGCTCCCAAGGGAGAAGCATTTCCTGCATAGCATGGAGTCTTAGAGCAAATGGATTCTGTTTAGTCATTTCCCAGGCAACATGGCCTGGAACATCTTTATGGAGCCAAGTCTGTCAGTCCATCACAATGATATTCATCCTAACTGGTGTGAGGTGGTATTGTGGTCTGGTTTTCACTTTCATTCCCTAATAACTAAAGATATTAAGCACTTTTTCATGAATTAGTTAGCCATTTGTTTCCCATTCTGGGAAAGTTGTATTCAAGTCATTTCCCCATGTTTTAGTAAACAAACTTTATGCTGTCCCAAGGGCACTTTACCACTGAGCTGCATCGCAGCGCTTTTTATATTTTGTGACAGGTACAGCTTTCTAAGCTGCTTTGGACCTCACTAAATTGCTGTTGCTGTCTTTGAACTTTCAATCCTCCTGTCTCAGCCTCTGGAGTGTCGGGAATTATAGGCTTGCACTTCAATGCATAGCTAGAGTTGGAACTTTGAAGGCAATTGAGTTGCCCTTTGTCCCTCAATTTCCTGCTCCTTCAGTGGTTTGTTATCCTTTGAGAAGCCCTCAAGCCCTCATGAATTTTTTTTTTTTTTTGAGAATTTTGATGTTTGGTTTCCAGGGTGATTGAGTTGAGACAGCTTTTGCAAGAAGACAGAGTCAGGTCACAGGGTAGGGAATGACCTGATCTTGAAACACAAGTTTTCTGAAGGGGATGTGATCAGAGTTGAGGAAGGTGTTGACACACAAGGCCTCATTTCCAGGTGCTCTCCTGTCAGAGGAGGCTCCCCGTGCTGGGCAGTCACCTCATTACCCTCACCCTGCTCTCCCATGAGTGACTAAGGTTTGGTCATGAGGTGTCCCCCAAAACTCATGTGTGAGACAATGCAAGAAGGTTTAGAGGAGAAATCATTGGGTTATAAGAACCTTGACCCAATCTGTGAGTTGATTCTCCAATGGGAATAACTGAGTGGTAACAGTAGTCAGGAGGGTGTGGCCTGAGGACCTGGGTCCCTGGGGACATGCCTTTTGGTAATGCACTCACTCTCTGCTTCACAATCACCATGTGAGCTGCTTCCCTCTGCCACACCCTTCTGCAATGATATTCTGCCACATCTTGAGCCACAAGGAGTGGAGCTATGGATTGAGACCTCTGAAACCCTGAGCCCCCACACAAGTTTTTCTTTCTTGAAATTGCTCTGCCCAGGTCTTTTAGTCAGAGCAGTGAATGAAGCGGACTAAAACACTACTAAGTGACTAATAAGTGAGGTTCCCACCCTCTAACACTCAGGTATCTAAATTCTTTGGGCACTGATTCAATCTCACTTTTTTCTGGTGAGAAAAGGTGAAGTTGGGCAGAGTGACCCAAAGCCCTTGTTCTCTATCAGGTGGGGCATAGACAGTCGAGGGTATGCAGACTCATGGCAATGCAGAGGTCTAAGTGGCAGTTGGATCATGCTAGGACAATAATAAATAGGACAAAAAAGCATAGTGTTTTGTGTACAGTTATCAGAAAAGCAATTGGTATGATAAGCCATTCCCTCAAAACCATAGGATAGTAAGGATCTCAAAGCTAAAGGCAGAGTCCAAAATGGCATTGATTTGTGAGTGGAAGCTATTTAATCACGTGCAAACATTAGTAGAGATGTTAGAGGTCTAAGTTGTTAGAAGCCACCCCAATATATGTATAGTCAAACACAATTTTTCTTTTACTCCTGTGTGAGTGAAGGTGCTCATAAATACTTGTGTGTTTCTGTGTGTGACATGAACTGTCTATGTCATGAACTTCGATTAAATATATTTGTGTCTTTGCACAATGTCAGAATATTTTGAATATCAAGTTCCCAGGCTACCTCACTTCCATGAATGTCAGTTCACTAAATACTTGTGTGTCATCTGGTTCCAAATGCCTAACAAAGAAGAGAAGAAAAGAATATAAAAAGCTGTGAGATAAAAATGTCAAGTCACATTTAGAGGTAATCCAACAAGACTCACTTCTGACTTCACAACTCAGACCTTGAAATCTTTGTTTTCTTCTGCATTCTTCCCAGCATTTACTCTTATTTGTGTTCTTGATGCCATTCTAATTGTAGTGAGATTTTATCTCACTACATTTGCATTTCGGTCTAGTTAAAGATTTCTAAGATTTTTTTATGTATTTGTTGGACATTTATTTGTACTTATTCCTTTCCTTTTCTTTTTTTTTTTTTTTTAATTGGTACTGGGGATTGAACCCAGGGACACTTCACCACTGAGCCACATCCCCAGCCCTATTTTGTATTTTTTTTAGAGTCAGGGTCTCACTGTTGCTTAGAGCCTCACTAAGTTGCTGAAGCTGGATTTGAACTCATGATCCTCCTGTCTCAGCCTCCCAAGTGCTGGCATTACAGGCGTGCACACCGTGCCCAGCTTGTACTTATTCTTTTGAAAAATGTCTAGTTCATTTTTTCATTTACTGAATGAGTTGTTTTGTGGGTGGTAGGTTATTTGAGTTCTTTATATATTATAGCTCTTAATGCTCCTTTGGAAGAGGAGCTGGCAAAGATCTTCTATTCTGTGAGGTTCTGTCTTCATACTGCTAATTGTTTGTCACCATGCAAAAACATTTTAGCTCCTTGCCATTCCATTGATTGCTTCTTGGTGGTGTTTTCTGAGCTACAGGATTCTTTATAAGATATAAAGAAAGTTTCTGCCTGGTCCTGTTTCCCTCATGTTCTATTCTATTAGTTGGAAAGTATCTACTACTTTAATTTTTTTTTTTTTTTTTTTTTTTTTTGGCAGAACTGGGGAGAGAACCCCGGGCCTTGTGCTTATGAGGCAAACACTCTACCATCTGAGCTATATGAGCTATATCCCCAGCCTCTCTACTTTAAGGTCCATTTGCTTTTGACTATTCTATAGGGGGAAAGATGTCTGCTTTTAGGGGTTTTTTGTTTGTTTTTAACATGCCTATCCAGTTTTCCCTGTACCATTTGGTAAATATGCTACTTTCCTCCCACACAAGATTTTGTCACCTTGGTGAAAAGTTAGATTACTGTAACCTCTAATTATGCAGGCATTTATTTGTGTCTTCTGTTCTGGTTCAATAGTTCACATTTTATTTTAAGCCAGAATTATCCTATATTTGTTACTATGGCCCTGTATTACGTTTGAGGTCATTTATTTACTCCTCCACCTGAACTTTTCTCTTTTTTTTGCCCAGAACTGCTTTAGATATTATTATTGCTCTTTTTTCCTCCATATAAATCTTTGGATTACTTTTCCTATATCTAAGGAGAATATTATTGCTATTTTGACGGGGATTGCATGGAACCTATAGAATGCTTATGACAGTCTGACCATTTTAACAAAATCAATAGTACCTTCCCATAAATATTGAAGGTTTGTTCACCTTCTCATGGCTTCTTAGATTTCTTTCTTTCTCTCTCTCTCTCTGTGTCTGTGTGTGTGTGTGTGTGTGTGCGTGCCAGTTTCCATTGCGATGTCTTTTAACTTTTTGTTAGATTCATTCCTAAATAGTTTATTTTATTTTTAAAACACTTGTGGATAGAATTGTTATCTTGACTGATTCTGCAGCAGATTCATTATTTGTACATTCTGATTGAGAATCCTCTTACTTTGGTGAATTTATTAATGGGCTTTAGAAGGCATCCAGTGGAACTTTTGGAATTTTCTCAACAAAATTAATTTGTTTGCAAATGAATCACATCATTTGTTTGCAAATAGGAAGAATCTCATTTCTTTCCTTTCTACCTATGTCTCTTTTATATCCTTCTCTTGCCTAAGTGCTGTGGCTGGAGTTTCACACACTGTAATGAATAGGAGTGGTGAGAGTGGGCATCCTTAGTTGTTTCTGATTGCACAGGAAATGCTTTCACTTTTTCCCCATTTACTACAATTTTTGCTTTGTGTTTCTCATGTAGAGACATTATGATGTCAAGGTAAGCTCCTTCTATACTTAGTTTTCTTATGGGGCGCCACTTAAGACAGAACGACCACCAAAAAGAAGTACAATTTTGAGAGTCTTTATTAGCCAGCCAGCTGACTGTCTCTCACCATGCCCCATGAATGGCTATTGGGAGAACTTCCCTGACCATAGGGTTGCAGGGGTTTTTATATCATAAGTCAGTGTCTGTTGCTATAATTCACAACTAAAAACTAACATCATGAAATCTAAAATCATAAGTAGAAGGGAAGTGGGTCAAAATGACTCTACTTAAGTACAAGTTAAAGAATGGTTACTTACATCTAGGCAATCACTGTTGCCAAGGTACATTCGTGAAGAAAAATAGGAATCAAAAGAGAACAATTTTACGTTATGCAAGAATTGCCATTTTGTGTTGCCAAACATGCTGTGCTAAGCATCTGTTGATGGGTACAGAGGCAGGGTGTTCTCAGAGGAGAAGTATTTCCTATGTAACATGGAGTCTCAGGGTGAAATGGAGTCTGTTTAATCATTGCCCATAGAGTCTGGCCTATAACATTTCCATAGAACCATATTTGTCAGCCTGTCACAGTTTAGTCCAGGCTTTTATCATACATGGATGTCAAATTTTGTCAAAGGTTTTTATGTACCTGTTGAGATGTTTGCGTGATTTCTGTCCTAGTTTTAATTTATGAAGGCTGTTACATTTGTTGATTCACCTCTGTTGGACCCTTCTTGCATCCCCAGAATTCACCCAACATGACCTTGAAGAGCAATCTGCTTAATGTAATGCTGAATACGATTTGATGATATTTTGTTGAGGATTTTTGCCCTGTGTTCCTGCGGAATACTGGTCTAGAGCTTTCTTTCTTTGAAGTGTACCTATCTGGACTTTGTATCAGAGTTTCACTGGCTACATAGAGTGAGTATGTAAGCCTTACCTTTCTATTTCCTGGAATAATTTGAGTTGAATTCATATTTGTTCGTCCTTAAAGGTCTGTTAGAATTCAGCTGTGAAACCATTGGATCCTAAACCTCTTTTCTTTTGGAAGGCTTCATGTGTTTTTTTTTTTTTTTTCAAAATAACAATTAAAATTTTACTCCCCCTCCCAGAAAAAGGAGCCTCATTTTCTTCATGGGCTTCAATTTTCTGATCTTTTGTTTGAGGAACTACAGCTCATAACGACAAACTATCTTTATTGAGAGTAATTGTCCTATTTTGCAAAAGAGGACATTGAAATTGGACATGTAATTCTACAACATAGTGTCTGGAGAGAGATGCTGAATAAATTAGTTGGTATACATTTGATGAATGGGTTGGATGGATAAAGTTGGGGTTATATATTGTAAAAACACAACGTTTGAAATTTTCTTAATTTACCCAATAATTATGAAATACTCCTCCATATGCTATTCTCTTTTCAATTAATGTTTTACAGTGTGATTTACACATAATCATGGGGCTTCTTTTGACCTAATTTTACCTTCATGGAATTTCATTTCCTCCACTTCATTCACCACTGCGTCCTCTTACCTTCCTCTCCTCCACTCCCCTGTTCCCTAACCTGTACCCTACTTGCCTTCTTTCTATTTATTTATTGTTCTTTATTTTTTTCTTTTTTTCTCTTTTTTTAATTTTTTTGATTCATTGTATACAAATGGGGTACAATTTCTCATTTCTTTGGTTGTACACAAAGTAGTCACACAGCTTGTGTAATCATACATGTACATAGGATAATGATGTTTATCTCATTCCATTATCTTTCCATTCCCTGGACCCCTCCCAACCCCTCATTTCCCTCTACACAATGCAACATTCCTTCATTCTTTCCCCCACACTCCCATTATGTATAGAGAGAACATTCAGCCTTTATTTTGGGGGAATTGGCTTATTTTACCAAGCATGATATCCTCCAACTCTTTCCATTTACCTGCAAATGCCATAATTTTATTCTTCTTTATGATTGACAAATATTCCATTGTGTATATATACCAAAGTTTCTTTATCCATTCATCTACTGAAGGGCATCTAGGGTGAAATGCTTAGTGGCCTAGGCACACATGTACAAAACATAATTTTCAATTTAATTGTGCAGTTATTCCTTTTTCCCATCTCCCCTTCCTCCTACTCAACTCCTTCCTCTTCTCCACCCATCTCCTCTGGATTGGTTTTTATTATTGCTTAAATCTCACTGGTTATTATTGGCTCTGTTTAGGTTTTCTCCATGCTTTTAATTCAAATTTGGAAGTTCATATGTGTCTGAAAATGTACCCATTTCTTCTAGATTTTCCAATTTATTGGAATATATATTTTCAAAATGGTTGATAATGATCCTCTAATGTCAGTATTGACTGCTGTAATATTTCCTTTTGCATTTTTAAGTTTACTGAGTCCTCTTTCTCCTTTTCTTGCTTAGTTTGGATAAGGGTTTGTCAATTTTGTTCATACTCTCAATGAACCTACTCTTTATACCCCATTGATTGTTCTTTTATTCTCCATCTTACTAATTTTAGCCATGATCTTTAGTTCATCTTTCCTTCTACTGGTTTAGGAAATAGTTTCCTCTTCTTTTTCTAAAGACTTTGAATGCATCATTATCATATTTATTTGGAATCTTCCTGTTTTCTTAATGTAGGCACTCTTAGCTATAATCCTCCTGCCATCCCTGTGTTCCAGAAATTTTGGTATGCTGTATTTCCATTCTCATTTGATTCTGAGAAATTTCCAGTTTCTTCTCTGATTTCGTTAGAGACCCACTCATTATTCAAAAGTGCATTGTTTATGTGGATTTGTGTCTGTGTCTTCTATTCTGTACGATCGGTCCACCTATTTTGGGGCCAACAATATCTTGTTTTTGCTGCTGTTGCTCCATAGTATAGCTGAAGGTCTGGTATTGTGATGCCTCTTGTTATACTTCCCGGAAAGATTCTCCAGAGCCATCCAGAGAGAGAGTCAGCCCCACCCTAATTCCCCTCCCTATAGCCCCGCCCTAATCCCATCCCGAGCCCTATAAATGTTGGGAATGACACAATTAACCGGCAATTTTCCTGGCACCCTGCTTTTAGGAGGAAGGGCAATTGTCGCTGGCCAGCTAAAATGAAGGCTTCTTTTGGCTTTACGTGATCGGCTTGGATGATTTTATTTTCTTTGGGTACAACATTTGGAGGTCCCACTGAGATTTGATTTCTCCAAGCCCTCATGTCTATATTGGCCTCCTGTGATGGTTGCCTGGGAGCCTCCACCTTGAGTAGAGGGGAGCTCCTGAGAGACGTGCCTCAGTCTCACTCTTGGGGAGACCCCAGCCCTTCTTCAGGATGCCCTTCTGGATGAAGTCACCTGGTATCCTGTATCCATGAGTCAACTTTCTGTATCTGGGGGACTTTGGTCGGGTTGGACGCAGCTGCGTACACCAGTCCCAGATCAGGGTGAGATGTCGCTCCTGGCTCCTGAAGGCCTCCTTGTGAGGCCTAGTCTGGTGAACCCCCTCATGAGTTCAATCTGGTGGCCCCTCCCCAATGGGGTCCAGTCTGGTGCGCCCATTGTGGGCCCAATCTGGTAGGCCGAATGGGGCCTAATCTTGTCGACCGATGTCTGTCTGTCTGTATTTGCTTTGTTAGTCTGGTCTGGGCTGTGTGGATGGCTGATGCGTAACTGCCATCTAGGGCTGTGTCTGCTCAGCCATGGCATGGGTGGCTAACACGTAGCCACTGTCTGGGGCGGTCTGCTGGGCTGCCGTGTAGCTGGCTGCTGGCACGGCTGCTGCTTGGTTTCTGGAGTAGTGGCTGCCTGGGGCTTGGGCTGCTGGGTTGCCCTGTGGCTTGCTGATGGGTAGCTGTCATGCATGGGTGCCCAGTAGCCAACTCCTGGGACCGGTCCACTTGGTCGCTGCAAGGCTGAGGCGTAGCCACTGCCTGGGGCAGATCTGTTCGGCTTCCATGTGGGTGGCTGACTCGTAACCACCATCTGGGGCTGCTGCTCCGCTGCCTTGTGGCTGGCTGATGGGTAGCCACTGTCCGGGGATGGTCTACTCAGCAGCCATGTGGCTGGCTGTTGGCATGACCGGTAGCTGCTGCCAGGACGGATGGCCAGTCTGCTCCACTGCCACGTGGCTTGCTGCCTGCATAGCCACCACTTGGCTTCAGGCATAGCTGCCACCTGGGACCTGTCTGCTCAGCAGCAGCATGACTGGCTGACTGGTAGCCACTGTCCAGGACAGTCTGCTCGGCTGCCATGTGGCTGGCTGCCAACATGGCTGCTGCTTGGCTTCTGGCATAGCTGCCACCTGGCGCTTGGGCTGCTCGGTTGTGGCGTGGATGGCTGACAGGTAGCCACCATTGGGGGCCAGTCTGCTTGGTTGCCAAGTGGCTGGCTGCCAGCAAGGCTGCAGCATGGGGCGTGGGCTGCTCGACTATGGTGTGCCTGGCTGACGGGTAGTGCCATCAGGGGCCGGCCTGTGGCCTGATCTAATAGGCCTCCCTGCATTTGTCTTGTTAGTCTGGTTCATGGCCATGTGTGTTTTCTGTGTTTTGACTTTGCTTTCTATGCAGCATCTCTCTTCAGGAGAGTCTGCTGTGGGACAGAATCAATCAACCATGTGTCCCACTGTTCTAATTTGTTTTGTAGATACTTTTCAGGACTTCCAAGAATGTGCCACTGACTATGGAGCTTTTGTTAATGGATGTAATTTAAGAAAGTCTTGTGAATCAAAATGGCCCACTTGGGCTTCGTGGCTGGCAGACGAGTAGCCACTGTCTGGGGAGTTTCAAGGTTGATTGGTGCCCTCAGGGCATTGGGCAGCCACGCCATCAGGACTGGGTACCTTACATTCAAATTTGGATTATGGCTTAAGCATTGCCTTTCAGCTAGTTTGGGAAATAGGAGAAGCTGCACCGGTTTGATGGCAAAGGCCAGACCCGACTTAAATGCAGCTTGTGCTGCTACCAATCCATGGAGACTCAGGTAACTCTGCCAAAGGCCAGGGACCAAGGGAGGGAGAAGATGGCTGGGGGCACCCACCCACTTGCTCTCCCGAGGGGGAGGAGAAACCAGGTCCACTCCCCCCAGTGTTAAAACACCCCCACAGCAAATTATTTTACAATATGTAAATGATATGTGCCTCCACACAGGAGGAATAACAGAAGTACTTTACAGAGCTCTTAAGCATTCAAACCCTGTCCTGATAAAAATGGTTAAAGTGCCTGAGATATCAGGTTTCTGCTGGAACCAAATCTCAAGTAGAACTTATATTAAAATGATAATAGAGGAAGCAAAAAGCCCAGTAGGAGACCAATTTCCAACCCAAGGGAAAAAAAACCAGTTTTGGTTCTTGCCCTCAGAGTCAGCCTGTGTGCATGTAATGAGAGAGCTTCTCTAACTTTACAAATCTGGGGCATCGCTGCTGCCTTTGCTGTTGCCAGAACTCAGAGTTTTCGTTCATGCAGACAGTGGGCAAAAGACACCGCCTGGTTTCTGTGTTGCACAGAAGGCATTGCTGTGTCCAGAGCTGAGGAAACATGGACTGCCATTGGCCTCCAGGTTGTGGGAACTGCCACAGCCAGAGCAACAAGCCACTGGGGCCCAGATGCCACTGCCACCAGATCTCAGAGCCGTCCAGGACAGACCCCACTCGAAGTGGATGCTTCTTAATAACCCGTGCATTTCAGGCTTGTCACCCAGAGATGCAGAGAAGAAGGAGGTGCAACAGTGGGCCAGACAGGCTTGGCTCCCGCCCTCCTGGGACTGATGGAAGTGAGCAAGGACCAGCCTCCTTTTGACATGAATGGAAGTAAAGAGCTGTCAGCTGTCCACAAGGCAGAAGCCACTGCCTTGGAGCTGCTGATATCCAGGAGGAGTGTTGCTGCCCACCCCAGAATGCAGAGGCTGCTGGAATGATGGAGCTGCTGAAATGCAGGAACTGCCACCACCCAAGCACAGGACTCTCAAATTCCCCATGAGTGACCCCTGTGAGAACTCAGCTGACTCTTAAGAGACAGGAACAGGTCAATTTGACCAGTTTGATCTTAAGAACCTAGAAAAACAGTTAAAACCAAACCATACCATAGACATTCTTGGGCATTTAAAAGAAATGATAGTTTAATGTAACTTAAGATGCACTTGTTTTAGTCCTTAGAATAGGACTGGAGGCTACAAAAGAGAGATTCTTAGGCAAATGTACCTGATAACTCAAGTTCCCCAAATAAAGGCCTCAACCTTTCCAGCCTTTGATAGGCCTTGTTATGGGAACAACTTCTCAGTTCTTCCACCTGGTGAGAGATTGACTTCTACCATGTCATTATATTCTGCATTAATCTCATTTTGGTACTTATGTCATTTTGTTTCTCTCTCATAGAAGAACCCACCCCAGATGGCTTTTCAACCTGCTCTTCCCAAGCAGACTTCTGCTCCTCATTGACCAGATTTCTAAAAGGAACTTCAAACTGCTTCCCCAGACTCCGCCGCCTTCCAGCTCGAAGCAGCAAGAGTGGTGGGTGCCCCCTCGCCTTAAAAAGTTCCTAATTAAGGACACGCAGTCAGTGTAAAATAAGAAATCTGGCCAAACTGAGGAATGGAACACATCAGAGTCTGGGGAGTTGGAAACTGAAAAATCACTAGTTCCCTAAACAAGGATTTGTTAATGAGGATAAGACCAGTGGGGAATGTTATATTTCCCAGAAAGATTCTCCAGTGCCATGCAGAGAGAGTCAGCCCCACCCTAATCTCCCCTCCCTATAGCCCCCCAATCCCGTCCCAAGCCCTATAAAAGTTGGCAATGACACAATTAATGAACAATTTTCCCGGCACCCCACTTTTAGGAGTAAGGGCAATTGTCCCTGGACACTAAAATAAAAGCTTCTTTTGGCTTTATGTGATCGGCTTGGATGATTTTATTTTCTTTGGATACAACATTCTGGCTTTGCTCTTCCTGCTAAGGATTGCTTTGGCTATTCTAGGTCCTTTATTCTTCCAAATGAATTTCATGATTGCTTGTTCTGCTTCTACAAGGCATGTCATTGGGATTTTAATTGGATTGCACTGAATCTGCATAGCACTTTTGGTATAAAGGCCATTTTGTCAGTATTAATTCTGCCTATTCAAGGACATGGGAGATCTTTCCATTTTCTAAGGTTTCCTTTAATTTCCTTCTTTCCTGTTCTGTAGCCTTCATTGCAGAGGTCTTTCACCTCTTTTGTTAGATTGATTCCCAAGTATTTTTTTTTTTGAGGCTATTGTGAATGGGATGGTTTTCCTAATTTCTCTTTTAGATAATTTGTCAGTTATCTATTACTAGCAAAGGTGCCAAAAACATACAATGGAGAAAAGGTAGCCTCTGCAAAAAATGATGCTGGGAAAACTGAAAATCCATGTGCCACATATTGAAAGTAAACCCCTATCTCTCATCTCTCATGCTAAGTGAAATAAGCCAATCCCTAAACCCTGCCCCAAACTCAACTCAAAATGGATAAAGAATCTAGGAATTAGACCAGAGATCCCACACCAAACAAAGCAAAATGTAGGCCCAAATCTTCATCATGTGAGCTTCTGAGCAGACTTCCTTAACAAGACTCCCAAAGCACAAGAACAGAAAGCAGGAATCAATAAATGGGATAGGTCCAAACTAAAAAGCTTTTTCTCAGAAAAGGAAACAATCAACAATGTGAAGAGAGAGCCTACAGAGTGGGAGAAAAGCTTTACCACATGCAATTCACATAGATTACTAATCTCTAGAATTTATAAAGAACACAAAAACTTTACATCAAGAATAAAAATAACCTAATCAATGAATGGGCTAAGGAACTAAGGAGACACATTACAGGAGAATATTTACAATCAACAGATATATGAAAAACTGTTCAACATCTTTAGAAATAAGAGAAATACAAATCAAAACTACCCTAAGATTTCATCTCACTCCAATTAGAATGGCTATTATTAAGAATACATGCAACACTAGATGTTGGTGAGGATTTGGGGAAAAAGGTACAGTCACTCATTGCTGGTGGGACTGCAAATTGGTGCAGCCACTCCGGAAAGCAGTATGGAGATTCCTCAGATAACTTGGAATGGACCCACCTTTTCACCCAGCTATCCCACTCCTTGGCCTATACCCAAAGGACTTCAAATCAGCATAGTACAGGGACACAGCCACATCAATGTTTATAGCAGTTCAATTCACAATGGCTACATTGTGGAATAAACCTACATGCCTTTCAGTAGATGAATGGTAAAAGAAACTGTGGTATATATACACAATGGAATATTATTCAGCCATAAAGAAGACTAAAATTATGGCATTTGTAGGTAAATGGATGGAGTTGGAGAATATCATCCCAAAAAGCCAAAGGTCAAATATTTTCTCTGGTAAGTGGATGATGATACATAATGGGGGGATTGGGAGTGGATAAGGGAAGAATGGAGGTAGGATGTATTGTGTAGAGGCAAATGAGGAGTGAGGAGGGAATAGGGGGAAAGAAAGATAATGGAATGAGTCATACCTCATTACCCTATGTACATGTATGATTACACAAATAGTGGGACTCCACATTGTATACAACCAGAAATGAAAGTTGAACCCGATTTGTGTCAATGAATCAAAAAATAATACTAATAAAATGTATTGTTCAATTTCAATGGGTTGCATATTTTCTGTTGACTTCTAATTTTTTAAAAATATGCTTCTTTAGTTTTGGATGGACACAATACCTTTATTTTATTTATTTTTAAGTGGGGCTGAGAATCAAAACCAAGTGCCTCACACCTGCTAGGTGAATCTCCACCATTGAGCTTCTAATTTTATTCCATTAATCTGTGATAAGTAGATTGAAATAATTTTAGCTCTCTTATGTTTTCTAAGACTTTCTTTGTGGTCTAAAATATAATCTATTTTGCAGGGAGTTCCATAAGCAGCTGGGTAAGATGGGCATTAAACTCCTGCTGGGTAAAATATTCTGTAGCTGCCTTTTAAGTCCATTTGCCTTACAGTATGAACTAACTCTACAATATTGTTGTTGGCTTTCTGTCTGAACTGTATGGCATGAACTGTTGGTGAAATCACCAAGTATTCTTATATGTATGTGTGTGTGTGTGTTTATGCACCCAATTCCAAAATTTGTGGCATAAACATTTACTATCATAAATTTCATGTTGGTTTTCTCTCTTCACTGATATGTAGTGATCTTTGTCTTTTTTAAGTAATATTGGCTGGAAGTCTGTTTAAAATTTATAATTGTGCTTTTTTTTCATTTTTGCAGACTGCATTTTGATTCATTGTACACAAATGGGGTACAACTTTTCATTTCTATGGTTGTGCATGATGTAGAGGTGCAAGGAGCAGGAACACCTGGGTCATAGGCCCCTCCTAATTGTGGGCCAGATGCAAATACTCGGACTTCATACAGTGCTGGAGCAGACACAGGCATTGGCTGTGAATGATGGAAGCTTCAGATGGGGTTTCCAATGTGACCTGTCAAATATACTATGAATGATTTCATAGATTATCCATGGAATGGAAAATGTAGTGAATATGCACATTTATATATTGAACTAAAGTGGAAGTAGGAGGCTCAAGTAACTCTCTGTTATCCTATGACTGAGTTCAGGGCAACACTGGTTGATCACTGGGACCTCTCTGAATCAGTGTCCTGGCCAAGAGTGGGAGGGCTGAACTGTAGAGTATATCAGTGGAAACCATTGTGGATGGTTTCCTTGGCCTTACTGAATGTGCTTATTTATGTTTTTTGCAAACATGTCCTTAAAATTCATTGTAATCCTACTAAAGTTATCCTCATGAATTGTTGTGTCTCTTGTTTGAGCACTTAGCTTTGCACAGCCTTTCAAACCCATTTCTCTCCTGAAACATACATTGGCCATGCACTGTTGCTCAATTTTCCCAACTTGGAAAGTCATGTGTGTCTCTAATTTTGTCAGCGTGGCAATTCCAATCATTCATTTTCTGCAATGAAGTATGTGCCACTACATTTTTCCTTGTACCATAATAAAGTCATGAAATTGAGTATCCCAGATGAAAGATTTCTTCTGATCATTTTGACTCCTGAACCTTGAGACTTTGACACTCTCCAGGTGATCCTAAGAGTCACCAATTGGGGAATCACTGCCATTGGTGGAAGGAGCACAGCACTTCCCATGCTATTGCCGTGCATGGTCCTAGCAGAGTCAGACCTTGTAAGATTAACATTGTGCAAAAGCAATGCATAGAAAATAATGACCCTAGTGCTAGCAAATGAGTGCTAGGTCAAGGTTGCTTCTGCCATTCTTCCCATGGTCACGATTATTTTCCATCCTGCTTTAGTTTTCATTCTTAGAGTTCCTTTCC
>JAJEJO010051400.1:0-18323 GCA_020662805.1 Glaucomys volans
TCCACCCCAGGACCAGTAATTCTCCCAAATGACTAACTGTGCCTTAAAAATAATCTACTCACATGACTGAAACTTCCCACTCAAACGTCATAAGAAAAATTCCAGTAATATCACAGAGGAGTAAATGAGCTCTAATCCTGACCTCCACATCATCATGTCTGAATGAATCCTGAGCCTCACTCATTCCTCAGAAGCATTGGTAATATACTAGGCCATCCTCTCTCCAATGTTGTGGCCAGAGCCCCTTTTCTCCCTCATCTGTGTTTGGGATTTCCACTATCCCATTAGGATAGCCAAGGATGAGACCAAGTTGTGGTCTCTATATATACCCTTTTTGTCCTTCTATTAACCTTATTATCATGACCAGAATTTCCCCTGCTAAACAGGGCTTACTTTTCTAGGCTGTGTCCTCCCAAATTTCATATGTTTAAGCACTAACACAATAAAGTCCAATGTGATAGTATTAGGAGGTGGGACTTTGGGTGGTCATTAGATTAAGAACAGGTCAAGAGAGTGGGGCCCTCAAAATGAATTAGTACCCTTATGGGAAGAGGAAGAGAGCCATGTCTTTTTCTCTCCACAGGCTCCCACCAGAAAAGGCTGGGTTCCCAGCCAGGAAGTAGGCCCTTGCCAGGAGCCAAAGGTGTGACATATTCATATTAGACTTTCCAGCCTCCAAAACAGTGAGAAACAATTTTTAATTAGGCCACCAGTGTTTTATTTTGTAATCAATCCAAAGACACAACTGCATCCGAGTCCATGCACTATCCCTGTTTCCTTGTAGATGTCTCTATCTTGACCCCCATGTGGGAAGTCATTCTTATTTAGCAGAATCAGACTAGGTTGAGCCATGGGATGCAGAGGCCTGGCTTCTTGGAACTGGTAGGAAGCATGTGGCACTGTGTGGGAGTGGTTCCCTGTCTCTTTCTGGAATTTTCTCCTTAGGAGAATGGCTCCCCTAACTCCACCCTATCCTGTCCATCACAGAAACTCCTCCTGGTCTTGCCCCCTTTACCTGTGTGTCTATAAATAAAAGAGCTGTGATACTCCATGCTGTAAGAGGCCAGAGCTGGTAGGGCCAGACCTGTCACACCCCTCTCGTTTAAAAAGAATATTGGCTCTTGTGTGTTTATTGAGTAGATCAGTTTTTTGGGTAATAGATAGAAAAACCACCAACATTCTCCTCCAGCAGCTAACCCTTTTCTCCTCCACACAGAATGTGGCAGAGAGAACCCAACAACCCCTCCACAGAGTCCAAGTTCTATCTGTCTTCCTTCCCCTGATACTTCTATTCATTTATTCCCTAAAACGCATACCTTTAGTGTAGACAGGATAAAACGTCCGATACCCCAAATGAAAATGAATCATCCTAATTCCCATCCCAGTATGTGGAATTTCCACCTTCCAGCTCCTAAATCCAAACACTTTGCAGTCGCCTTTATTTTCCCCACCTCTCATACTCAAATAATATTCAAAATTGATAATACCTACTAAAAAAAATCTAAAAATTAACCCTTCTACCACACCCATGGTTACCACACTGCTGCACTCACCTGGACTCCTACTACCACCTGCCTCAGATCTGGTCTTTTCCACGCTCAGTCACAGGGAGCCTGATGAGATCTAGGTGAGGCTACCTCCCTTCTCTGTTCCAATGCTCCCATTGTTTCTATCGCCTCCAAAATACACATAAAATTTATCAAGGAGCCATTCTAGACCTGATTCATGCCCTTGCTCTCTGTTCCCATGAATGAGAAAGGAGATTCCAAATTCCCTGGACCAGTTCAGTCTCACCCACAGCATCTGCAAGTACTTGTATCTACACCTAGAATAACTTCTATATCTCATTCCATTGCCAACAACAGGAACTGATCTGAAGAAACCCCAGCCTGGACACAGGACTCAGCTTAGGATATGTTCAAGGTCCCAAGGCCCAATGACTGCAATAGAATCAGGCCAAAAGTCCTAGGTCCCAGAGATCATGTGGGAGGTATCAGAACCAGTGATGTTCTGGACATTCTCCACTCACTCTGCAGAGTTTAAGCCTTCTGTACCAGTGGCAATCTGTGGAAGTTCTGAGAAACAAGTTAGCACCGGGGTGCTCCCTGGGCTCTGACATCCCTGCTCCCCTGTCCAGCCCTGGAGCCAGGGCACATGGAATGACGAATTATCTCTGGACTTCAGTCCACACTACTGGACTTTAACCTGTTATGTGGCCTTGTAGGAGGGTTGAATCTCTCTGTGCTTACTGTCATTACCCCTCCAAGCGGTTCCTCTGGGCAGTTTTTGTAGGACAAAGCCCAACACAGGCCTTTTCCCTCACTTGTTCTCAGCCCAGGCTCCTAGTCTTCTGAAGCACTAGCAGTGGACACTGCTGGCACGACTCTGTCTCACAGAGCTGGAGCACCTGGGCCACCCCTCAACTCCAGTCCACCCTCAGCCATCCACCATGCCCAGTTCCTGTGGCCACCTCAGCCCCTCTCCAGCGCCATTGCCTCCCATCTCTTAAACCGAGACCAATGAACAGAAGCCCAAACCCTGGCCACACTGCAACCACTGGAAGTTCCACCCAGCACGACACTGCAGGAAGCACCTCCATGCCTCACCCTCATTGGTGGTGGAGGAGGGAGCGCATGTGGGGAGCAAGGGCTGTGGGCAAAATTTCAATTTGCAGGTCTTCTCTAATAGGACTTTTGTTACTTTTTACATGATGTCAAAAGGCCTGCTTATGTATGATTTAATTTTAAGAAATTTATACAAAAGATTACCATTTTCCTCTATTTCAAAGTTCTCTAATTGTACTTCATTTTATATAATAGACTGCTTTCTCAAAAATTGCCTGTTTGCCCAATATCTTATGACTTAATGTGATTTGTATGAGTACTGAAACATTATGGAAATTCCTGTTATAAAGTTAGTTCCTTTATGATTATTTGTGATCTTGTTTGCTTTTAAAGACCCACCAAAATATCAGATGATAATACTGACTTACAATATAATGTGTTCTTGTATATACCAGATTTAGAAATATGTGTATAATACCTACATTTGATATAATGAATAGTGTTTAGGTCTGTTTATCTGTGTGATCCCTCTAGGCTAACACATTTTAAGCTAATTAATAAAATTAGTATACTTTCATTAAAAAAGACCCATAAAAATGAATTTTTAATTTAAACTTGAATCCCAATTTGTAATGACTTACCCTTGTTTATTTAAAAAGAAAATAATCCCTTTTAAATAATCCCTTTTATTTTAGTGTATTTGTTTTTCTTCTTGTGCAGACTTGTCTATTTGGCATGAGGTATAAGTTGTAACTTTCATCTCAACTTGCAATTCATTCTTTCCAAAGCTGACAATCAACTCAACAATGCCAGTCCACAGGGATGTCACGAAACACCCTAGGAAGGGGGATCTTTTCCCCTAAGCATGTGATATTTATCTAGTAATAGTAGGCACTCACTGAACTGGAATTTGCTGCAAGGATGGCAGCCGAGATGTTGGATTTGCAAGTGTGGAATGTGGGCAGATGAACAGAGTTTGGACTCGATTATCTCACCTTGCTGGAAAGTCATTATGTCATCTGTTAAGTGCAGTGACACTGTCTACAAGAGGTCTGGAGACTATCTGAGAAAGTTGCGGAGTGAGGAGAATTATGACTAATGTAGATTAAATAGGGTTACCCAGTGAGAATGACACAAATACCTAGAAAGCTAGTGAGACTCCTAAGAACATGAGTCTTCATGAGTGGGAAGTAAGGAACACAGTTCTAAGAAGTAAGAACTTAGCTGAGTCCACCATATGTTGGAAATTTGGCTAACATGAAATTGATATGTATGTGGTCATCTTGGGATACTTATTCTTCCACATAAAATGGAAAATCAACCCATAGCTCCAACAACTGGGAAAATGTTCATCTCCCATTCCTGGGCACCCCAAATGAAGCTGTGATGCAGCAACTGTGCATTCCTAGTCACTCAAACCAAAATATCTATTAGCTTAGTGTGGCATGGCAAAGTCTCAGCAATTGGGCAGCTTGGAAAAGACTATTTATTTGATCACAGTCCTGGATGGTGAAATTCCAGTCAGGACCCTGGCAGGACTGAGTTCCCTGACTTGTGGATATATTGCAAAGTGTTCTCTGGTACCTCTTACTCTTCTTCAAAGAACACCAGCCATACTGGATTGGGGTCCTATCCTTCTGAATTCATTTAACCTTAATTACCATCTTAAGGCCCTTTCTATAAACATCCACATGGAGATTAGGGTTTGAACACTTTGCAGGGATACAGTTCAGTCCATCACAGCCTTACATGTATGACCAAAAGGCCTTTAATCCTTGTGAACATTCTGTTGTTTTAGGAGACTTGAGTTGAAGGTAAAGGACTTTCCACATTCACTGCATTCATAAGGCCGTTCCCTGCTGTGAACTCTCAGGTGTTCCTTGAGGTTGGAGCTCTGGCTAAAGGATTTTCCACATTCACCACACTCAAAAGGCTTTTCCCCAATGTGAATTCTTTGGTGTTTAATGAGGCTAGATTGATGGCTGAAGGCTTTCCCACACTCACTGCACTCATAAGGCCTTTCTCTAGTATGTACTCTCCGGTGTTGAAGGAGTGTGGAGCTATGAGTAAATGACTTCCCACATTCCACACACTCATAGGGTCTTATCCCAGTGTGAACTTTCCAGTGTGTAATGAGGTAAGGTTTGCAACTAAAAGATTTTGCACATTCACTGCACTCATAAGGCCGTTCTCCAGAGTGAACCCTCTGATGAATAATCAGATCAAACTTCCTGCTAAATAATTTCCCACTTTCATCACACTCATGAGATCTTACTCCATTATGAATTCTCTGGTGTTGGGAGAAATGGGAACTATAGGAAAAGAATTTCCCCACATTCACTGCATTCATAAGGCCCTCCTCCAGTGTGAAGTCTCTGGTGTTTATTGAGGTGACAGCTCTGGTTAAAGGATTTCCCACAGTCCTGGCACTCACAAGGCCTTGTTCCAGTGTGGACTCTCTGGTGTGTAATGAGGCTCGAGCTATGGCTAAAAGATTTCCCACATTCACTGCACTCATAAGGCCTTATTCCAGTGTGAATTCTCAGATGTGTAACAAGGCTAGAGCTATGGCTAAAAGCTTTCCCACATTCATCACATTCATAAGGTCTTTCACCAGTGTGAACCCTTTGGTGTATAAAGAGGTCATACTTCCTATTAAATAGTTTTCCACATTCACTACATTGATGAGGTCTTATTCCAGTGTGAACTCGTCAGTGTGATCAGGCTAGAACTTTGCCGACACAATTTCCCACATTCCACACATTGAAAAGGCTTTCCTAAGGTGTGAAATCTTGAATAATAACTGAGGTTACAGCTTGTACTGAAGGATTTCCCATGTTCACCACACATGTAACATCTTGCTCTACTGAGGACACTCTGGTGCTCAACAAGTTCTCGTTTGTAGTTTGAAGTTATGTATTTTTCCCAGCTGTAATAACTTTTTACACTGTGAAAAGCCATTGTGTACTCAGTTCTATTGGACTTCTCTCCAGTTTGAGTGTCCTGTTGCTGAAGAAATCTTGAGCTCACCAGCAAGTCCTTCCCAATTTTTCTGCAGGTAAATGGTTTCTTGGACACCAGGAATCTACAGCTGTTCAGGAGTGAGTCTCCACCCACACTGCTTCTGAAGGGTTTCTCTTCAATGTACTGCTTTTGGTGCTGATGAAGGTATGCTGTGAATTGTAATCATTCCCCACATGACCCATCCACACATAGTTTCTGTTCATGTTGCTGCTCAACCAAGTAAAAAGTCTCTCTCAAGATTGAGCCACATATCTCACAGGGAAGAGCCTTCTGGGCAGTATGGGCCTTGAGAGACCTAAACTGTGACACTCTTTGTGCAGAAACACTCTGCTGAAAAGTTGTTTCCTCATCCTCTTGTCCACACCAACAACCTGAAAGAAAATGCTGATGAAGTTCATGTTGACTTTGGTGGGATTTGTTTTAGAGTTAGGGTATTGGGTTCTGGTTGAAGATAGGGATGACTAACAGAACTGCTCTAAAAGATCATAGGACAGAGGACACCCATGAATTGAAAAATACACTATGGGATGCAACACAGGAAGTGGTAGACTCTACAGCTTGTTCCTCTACAACTTTCAGTGGGATTTTGTCTTCTGCTGACATAGGTATTAAGTGGAAGTGTGTCTAGGCCCAAGAAAATATGAGAGCAGAAGAGCAGCTGACTTTCAAAGACTGCTTAAGAATGTATGTGGACCTTATGACATAATATGTGGAGAGGAATGTTGGGAAACACTGCAGATGATGTGGTAAGAAGAATGGGGGAGGCCTGGAATTCAGAGACATGGGAATGGCTCTGGGATGAATGTAACAGTACAGTGACAAGCAGGATAGCTAAGTTAGCAAAGCATGAAGATTGGGAAGGAAAGGCAGTAATGAGGGTTAGCCACCAGTCATTAGCCCTGATATAAAGTCCTCCTGCAGGGTCACTTGTTAAGGCCAGGTTCCCTCTGAGCCCACCTTGCTGTGGCTGGATTCAGATCCATCCACCCTGTGAACCAGAAGGATGTCCACTCCAACCCTTACACTGCAATATACAAGCACCCACAACTGACCCAAATGACTCAACATATAATATCCCTCAGGAAACAAAACTAATACAAGAACTTCTAAGGAGAAGTTTGCAAGAGTAGCCCATGGTCCACATAAGTAATGACCAGTCGGGGATGGCAATTCCTGGCACATGCAAATACAGAAAATGTCATCTTGAAAAAGGTAGCACAACATGGGCACATAGGTACCTTGGATTTGAACAAAGTCACCTGGGAGGTGGAGAGGCAAAGTGAGATCCATCAAACTAACTCAGATATGTGGCCCTAAACTGGATCCTGTGATGTGGGAAAGCATGTATAAATACTGCTAAGAAAGGAGGGCAATGGACAACCTCAGCCCCACCACCCACAGCCCTTCCCAGGGAATAGAGGAAGGAAACTCTGCTCATTGTCCTGAGGAAAGGGCAGTGGAGAAATGAGGTGAAGGCATAGAAGTGGGTACAAGAATCTTACCCAGGCAGGTTATGAGTGCCAAGTTCTCCAGCATCACATCATGGTACAGATGTTTCTGAGCTTCATCAAGGAGATTCCATTCCCTCCAAGAGAAGTACACAGCCACATCTTCAAAAGTCACAGTCATTTGCCAGGATGAGGATAGATGAATCAAACACCTCCTTTCAAAGGAAGCCCCAAATTCATCTCCTTATATGTCTACCCCATGCCACATTCCTTCAAGTTATCCAACTCAGAGGAGAAATCAGACAAGTAGGGCTACTGTTCCCTTGTGGGCCCAATGGTCCTGGTGTGTAACTATCAGTAACATAAACAAATGTACATCTAAGCTGTGGACCTGACAGAATTGATCTGCTCATAATAAAATATTCCCCATTATGACCAAGGCCATTGAAGTCTCAATACGGGGGCCCTATAGGCATGAGTATATTCCCACCCCAAGTGCAAATTATCATTTAAACTACATACTCCTTATGCCTCCAGATCTGACAGCACATGACTCTGACCACCATCCCTTCAACTGTCACATACCACAATCTCTCTGGCCTCCCTACATGATATTTAGGTCTTGATCATCTCTTCATCACACCATTATGGAACAGTGAATGATCTACAGTTATGATGATGACCAGAGATCTAGAGCAGTTTATTAACCATATACACTTACAAGTTAATAAGTGACATCACACTTCACATAAGGCCACATGGGGCCAGTACTATAGGAAGGAATGAACAGCTTTTAGGACTGGGATGTGAGTTTTGTAGTATCAAGAACAAAAAGCCAATTTGGGTGTAGTGGGGCATGCCTATAAGGAGGTTGTGGCAGGAAGATAAAAATTCCAAGGCAAGGCTATGCAACTCAGGAGGACCTTGTCTCAAAATAAAAAAAATAAAAAGGGCTGGGGATGGTGCTCAATGGTAGAATTCCCCTAAGGGTTTAATGCCCAGTACTGAGAGAGGAAGAGAGAGAGAGAGAGAGAGAGAGAGAGAGAGAGAGAGAGAGAATGAATCCCCTGTGCCCAGTTTCCAGAGGAGGGTGGGACTGGTTGTTTGAATAAATATTGGTAGAAAACTGAAACCTACTACAAAATGATTTTTTTTAAAAAAAAAGAATTGTTCCAGTTCCCTTGAAAAGAAGGGTTTATTGGGCTAAGAAAGTTTATCCACAGTAGACTAGGAGGAGGAATTTGCACTCAGCCTATTTACTGTTTTAATCAAATGTCAAGTCAGTATAAATATCAGGTCTTAAGTTCTTGCCTTGTACCACAACATGGCAGATAGCTATTGGAGTACGTTTGGTAGATTTAGAAAGGATCCAGTGTTATCCCAGCCTTCCAATGGCAGCCTACTTGTGACAGCAACCACAAAAGCTTGAAGGAATCCCTCCCAGTCAGAATAAATTCCATGTCTAAGACTTATGGCCCTTTTCTGCTCTGTGCTACACTTGCTCATGACCCCTGAGCAGCCACTCCTCTCCTGTCACCAACCTCATTCAAAGCCCAGCCTCACTGCTCACCAAGTTCACGCTTCATGACTCACAGATGACCACATTTGATCCTGACCTTATCCAATAGCTTGTACAAAATGCCCCAGGCCACACCAATGTCTTCACAAAATCAGGGAGAACAAGCACCAGTTCCAGCCTGAGTGCCAACTTGATTTAATCATTCCTATGCATCTGAATTCACTGCATGTCCACCCTTCTCTTGGAAGTGTTGGTTTACCTGCCAAACTAGTCTATCACCTACCTATCTCCCCTCATTCATGGCCACTTAGCACCATCACCCAGGTATCCAAGAAAGACATTTACTCCATGTCTCTTAGCATTTACTTATTGACCCCTATAGCTTTAGAACCACAATCCAGACATTGTTCTCCAAAATGGCCCACAACTCACTCACCTTTGTCCACAAAGTAGGCACCATGTTTTGGATGTCTGTATTCCAAACCAAGGTTTCCAGTTCTAGGTCTTCATCTGCCCACCTAACACCTCTAATCTCTAAAACATCTCAGCCTTTAACATGGCCAAAACAAACTGTCCAATATCTCCAGTGAAAACTACTCTCAGTTCCCAACTTGTTCATTTCAGTTGATGAAGCTTTTATCCCTGCAGCTTTTTAAAACAAAAACCAAAAAACCTGAGGCCATCCCTGAATCCTGCTCCCCTGCCTCACCATCCATAAATCATCTGGTTGCTCCTTTTGATAATTCTTTTTCCTCATTTTTTTTAATTGATGCTGACTGCTCCCTTTAAATACACACATGCAGATACAAATACATCTTCTTCACTATGACTTTGGTCCATTGGCCCTCACCTGGACTAGGGCAGTGGCCTCCACCCTGCTCTTCTTCCTCCCTCAACTGCAGTCTGTCACCCCTCTGCAGACAGATGGACACTGTTAAGGCCTTGGTAAACCACCTTACTCCTGTGACCCACCCTTCTTATTACCCCTAGAATAAACATCAAACGTCTAAGTCAGTGTTTACATTTCTTTTTCTTTTAGTGTTGGGGATTAAACAGAGGCGCTCCCCATCCTTCCGGGGCCGTCGCCTAGACACCAACCGGATGGGCGTAGACATCTGGGGCCAGCGAAACGGTGGCCAGAGGAAACGCCCGAAGTCCCGCCTTGACATTGCGGAAGTGCTTCCGTCCTGGGCTATCATTGGCTCAATGCCTGTGACCTCTGGCGCAGTGACCTCTGGGTAACGTATTTTCCCATCTCCTAGGCCTGTCGTCAGGAACCTCCACTCTAGACCTACAGAGGAAAGGCCTAGAGGTCCTGCAGGAGGCTGGTGGTGTCTGCAGCCTGCTGCGCGGGAGGTGGGGGATTAGCTCCATTTTAAAGGGGCTGTACTCTGAATTCTGGAAAGTGCTGTCTGCAATTTGTCACTTGAAGTATTGAGACCTATTACTTCAGGTTCTTTGAAATCATGCTCTCAGATGGCAAAAGTAGTTCAGAGACTCCCCCAAAGTATAAATCCAAAGAGACCTTTCAGTCCACTGAGTCATTCGGGCACAAAGTACACTTATTAGTGGAAATTTAATCAACTTCTTTTCAAATGCAAGAAGCATGGAACGTTAGAGTATGTGACTCGCAGTCAAGTATTCAATCTAGGGATCCCAGGCCAGCCCGGGCAACATAGACGCAGTCTTAAAAAACAAACAAAAACCCAGACCATTGAGAAGAAATAAGAAAGAAGGGAAAGGGAAAGACAGAACGAGGGGCACAGGGAGAGAGAGAACTGGAATGTTGTGCAGGGCTAAAGCACTTGCCAAGCACACTCAAGGCCCTTGGCTTGATCCTCAGCAATGCCGTGTAGCAGTAGTAGTAAAGTTACCCAAAGCATGCACAGCAGAAATAGCTATGAGATGACACCATAAATGATTAAATGTTAAATTGAGCACTGGAATCTGAACAGATAGAACCAAACAAAACAACTGTTCAACAGTATGGGCACTCTGAGAATTTTGTCATAAAATGTGATTTTTTTTCATTCATGAAAACATCAATGGCAACTTGAAAGATAGTTAAAAAGAATGTTGAAGTGGTCATAAAAGTGAAAATGGTGGCCAGGCATGGTAATGTTACAGTCCCCAAGAAATAAAATTGTCAAATACCATGTCCCAGAAATGGAACAAATAATTCCCGGAAACCGAGAGGTGACTTTAAATATAGGAAATTGTAAAGTCCCTAAAGGTCTAAATGTACCATCAGGAGGGAGAGCTAGCTAACTGCTAATTGCTAACATTTGCTTCTGTAGCGGGACTTGCTTGCATTGGCTAGAAACAGTGACTGTCCTGCCCACCCCACTCACACATCATTTTCCCTATAAATGCTGACAACAAAGGAACTAGCATGTGTTTCCCCTCCACACTGCTTTTAGGTGTGTGGGAGGTCATCACCGGCCAGCTGTAATTAAGGCTTCTTTTGATTTTACATGAACAACTTGGATGACCTCATTCTCGTTGGGTATAACATTTAGAGACCCCAGAGATATTTGATTTCTCCAAGCCCTCACACCTAAATTGGCCTCCTGTGATGGTTGCCTGGGAGCCCTACCCAGAGTAGAGGGGAGCTCCTGAGAGATGTGCCTCAGCCTCACTCTTGGGGGGACTCCGACCCATCTTCAGGACGCTCCTCTGGATGAAGCCACCTGGTATCCTGTCTGTCTCAGTGAGTCAACTCTCTGGGGGACAAGGTCAGACTGGATGCAGTTGCTTACACCTAGTCCCAGGATAGGGCGAGATATCACTTCTGTCCACTGGTATGCCTCCCAATGTGGCCTAATCTGGTCATTGTCTATCTGTTTGTATTTGCCTTGTTGGCCTAGTTCATGACTGTTTGTGCCTTCTCTTTGCTTTTCGTGTCACATCTCTCTCCAGGATGGTCTACTATGGGACAGAATCAGTCAACCACATGTCCCACTGTTCTACCTTGTTTTTTAGATAATTTTCAGGACTTCCAAAAACATGCTGCTGACTGCAGAGCTTCTGTTAATGGATTTGACTTTTAAAAGTTTTGTGAATCAGAGTAGCCCACTTTTAAGGTCGGTTGGCCCCCTCAGGGAACAACCAACCTCCCTACTGCCCTTAGGGTCCAAAAGGTCATCTTTGGGCAGCCATGTCATCCTGACCAAGTACCCTACATTCGAATTTGATACACTAATCGATAAGCCAAAATGGCTTAAACATTGCCTTTCAGATTCCGCATTCTCTAGTTTGGGAACTAGGAGATGCTGCACCATTTTGGTAACAAAGGCCAGACCAGATGCAAGATCCCACAAGCACCCCATTCTGGATACCCTGGAAGAGAAAGATCCTTATCTCCCTAGTCCCCCATCCTACTCTACCCCTCAGCCAGTCTCCTTGGCCCCCCACCATCTTCACCCAGACCTCCCTTCCCCTCCCCATACCAGGACTGGAACTCCCTTTACAGGTTCATCCCCAGCCCCTGTTCTTCCTCTGAGATTGGCCCCTTCCCAAAAGGGCCCTTTCATGGTGTATGTACCTTTCACTACCAGTGATTTATATGATTGGAAGAACCAGAACCCATCTTTCTCTGATGAGCCACAAGGGCTCATATCCCTTTTAGAGTCTGTTTTCTTCACCCATCAACCCACCTGGGTTGACTGCCAACAGCTACTTCAGATTCTGTTCGCCTCGGAGGAAAGAGAGTGCATTCAGAGGGAGGCCCAAAGATTCATCTTGGGACCAAATGGACTGCTACTGATGATCCTGTTCACCTAGAAAGGGTTTACCCTCCTTCTGCCCCAACTGGGATCCTAACAGTGATTAAGGTAAGGAGGCTGTAGACCGGTTTCACCAGACTCTGATGAGGGGAGTGCACACTGCTGCCTGAAGGTGAGCGAGACTATACAAGGCCCAAAAAAGTCCCCAGTGTGTTCCAGGAGCGCCTCCTGCAGGCATCTGTTTTACACCCCCATAGTTCCAGAGGAGAAAATAGGAGAGCTATTAACAAAGCCTTTGTAACTCAGTCAGCCCCTGATATCAGAAGAAAGTTACAAAAGTTAGAAGGGGTTGAAGGAAAGATACTGTCTGAACTGATGGAAATAGCCCAGTGGGTCTATAATAATAGAGAACCTCCTGAGGAAAGGCAGACTAAAATATTGACTGAAGTCCTACTGGTCCTATTGGTACATGACCCAACCCTTTCACTGGAGGGCCACCCCTCCCTAGAAGCTGGAAACTGGAGAAAGACCAATATGCTTATTACAAAGAAAAAGGACACTGGAAAAATGAATGCCCTCATAAGACTAAAAACCAGAGACAAAACAGACAAAAACCGGAAAAGGTTTTACAATTAGAAGAGGAGGACTGACAGGACTGAGGCTCTACTCAGATGACCCCCCCAAGAGCCTTTGGTAACTTTACAAGTGGGGGCAAACCTGGGAGGTTCCTAGTGGACACTGGAGCCTCATATTCAGTGTTGCAACAGGCTGAGGACCCTCTGTTGAAACCAAAAGTCCCCTTCCAAGGGGCCACAGGAGAGACTCAACACTGTTCTTGGACAAGGGCAAGAATTACTGATTTAGGTAGGGGAACCATTACTCACTCTTTCTTGGTGATGCCAGACTGTCCATGTCCCTTATTGGGAAGAGACTTATTACAAGTCACCATATCTTTTTCCTCAGACTCAGCCCATCTGGAGTTTGGCTCCCCTACCCATACTTGTTGACCTGTCCATTGGGGGAAGAATATCAATTAATCCCAGATGAAAGTCTAGCTAAGGGCCTACTAAAGAACTCTGTTTTGATAATTGTGATACTAGAGAGACTTTATTAAACTCCTTCTTCACAGAATTCCCTAAGGTATGGGCTGAATCCAACCCTCCTGGACAGGCTGCACACTGGCCTCCCATCATTGTCCAGTTGACCAGCAACACCACTCTGATTAGGGTAAAACAGCCCCCTACCAGCCACAGGGCCCAGCTGGGAATTGCCCCACACATTAATAGGTTAAGAGCAGAGGGGATCCTAATACCCTGTAAGTCAACCTGAAACACTCCCCTTCTGCCAGGCCAGGAACCCAGAACGGATGACCACTGCCCGATGCAGGATTTAAGAGAAGTTAACAAATGGGTAGAAACACTCTACCCCACAGTACCCAACCTATATACTCTGTTAAGCCTATTATCTCCACAGTACCAAGTCTACATGGTGCTGGACTTAAAAGATGCCTTCTTCAGTCCTCCATTGCCAGCTTTCCAAGGGACCAGACCAGATTTACAGGACACACCCAGGGACAATTCTGAGGAAGAACTCTTCACAGATGGCAGTAGCTTCATGGTGGATGGCATCAGATATGCTGAAGCCACTGTGGTCACCATAAATAAGGTAATCTGGGCTCAAGCCCTGGGACATGGAACCTCAGCCCAAAAAGCATAATTAATTGCTCTAACCCAGGCCCTAAGATTTAGTAGGGGCAAAACTGTTAACATCCACACAGACAGTCGATATGCCTTTGCTACTGCTCATGTGTACAGGGCCATCTGTAAAGAAAAAGGTTTATTAACCTCAGGAGGAAAGACTGTCAAAAATGTCCCAGGGATCCTGGCCTTGCTGGAGGCTATCTGGCTACCAAAGTGAGTCCCTATCATACATTGCAAGGCCCATCAAAAGGGAGAAACTATAGAAATACAAGGAAATAATTTTGCAGACCAAACCACCAAAGATATTACCCTAAGACCAGTGGGGCCGTTAACCATTCTCCCAGCTCTCCCTGAGCACATTCTACCTTCAGAGCCTACTCAGAACAGGACAGTATAAAAATCAAGCACCTTGAGGCACATAAAGACTCAAAAGGATGGGCTACTCTGCCAGATGGCAGATTGTACCTGCCAGAGGACATTGGCCGAACCCTAATTCATCATTTACATCAAGGGGCCCATCTGGGTGAGTCGAAGCTAACAGATTTGCTCTGCAGAAGATACTATTCCCCAGGAATGCAGCACCTAACACAGTCCACCATTTCGCGGTGCCCATCCTGCGTTCAGGTAAATGCTAAAAGAATACAGGTTCACCTCATGAGCCCAAATACCGAGGATTAACTCCAGGAGAACATTGGAAAGTTGCTGAGATAAAACCCGGCAGCCCGGAGATTTGGTAAACACCAAGAAACTGCCATTCTTATCCTTGGAACTCCTATGGACTGGACCTGGACCATAATTCTAACAACTCCCACTGCTGTTAAGGTTGCCAGGAAATTTGCATGGATACACTGGACTCACGTCAAGCCAACTCCTGCTCCAAAGCCAGAGGACCCTACCAGAAGATGGTCAATCCAACGGATGGACAATCCACTAAAGTCAAGACTTATAAAATCCCCTAACTACATTGTACTTACTACTGGCTGTAACCCCCGTTGTAATGCCCACTGAGTGTCCCTCTGACTGTTCCCCATGTGGTATTTTCTCTGCCTACACATATGTTCCTGTCAGTTGCTATTTAAAAAAAAAATAAATTGCACACACAGTGAAAACGTTATTGGGCAGGAATAGCAAAAGCCCCACTCACAGGACTTAGCTGTCCTTGGGCCTCCTGGGGAACACTGGGAAAATCCCTCTGTTGGACCACAGTGACTCACCAAGGAATGTCAGATGGAGGAAGGGTCCAAGACCAAGCTAGACATCAACAAGCTCTCACCCAGATCCCTAAAATCTGACAAGGTCTGTTCCATCCCATTCAAAAGCCTCTCAATCTGTCCATTAAATGGGAACCCCTCCCTGAGGGCCAAATAGCAGTCCCTATGTGGCCATACAGCTTTTAAATGATTACCTGACAACTGGTCTGGGACTTGTGCTCTAGTTCAACTTTTTCCTGTGATAGATGATCTAGAGGGGACAGCAGAAGTCCCTGTACCTGTAATGGAAGACATCAGAGCCAGGGAGCCCCAAGGGGTCCAACTCGTATCCCTTCTAGTGCCAGGGTCCAGACCTAGCACAAAGGGTTGTGGTGCTCTCTGGTGAATGGGATGGCATCGGCGAGGTGGAGAACAAGGCAACACAGACTCAATGATCCGAGGCTGAGTTCTGTTCTAACTTTATTTTTTCCACACACCATTTTTATATGTTAACTTCTAGCTTGTGTACAATATCTTGAGGTCACACAAAAGGAAACTGATGCAAACTAAAAGAAAATAGGCAAAACATATTAGCAGATTAAATATTATCAACTCTTCATAATATTTTAAGCATTCTTCTATATAATCTTTAACTAGTTCTACTTTCTATATTACTGGGAACATCATGCACAGAAGCCAGTTCTATGAACAACATATACACTTACACTATGTGATTAATAACTAGATTAACAGGAACAATAGGGAGTTCCTTTCTGAGTTTTCTCTGGGTCATTGAATAACTGAGCTGCTTTAGGTCAATTAGGAGCGGTACACCTCCTACTTTTGCCCAGTAAGCATTAGCCGGTCCTGCCAAGAAAGCTGTTCAGAGCAACTAAGCAAACACCAGTGTTTTACATATTTTAAATATTCTAAAAAGGGGAGATGAGCTTTCCATGTACATTTTTCATTATAATATACTTAATGCCAACCAGGGTGTATTCTGCCAGTGGGAGATAAAGGGGGTCTAAATCTAAGGGACCAGAAGCTTGTTTCCTAGGAGGTTACCATGGTTTTCCATTAACCAAATAAACATGACCAAATGATGTCTGAGTTGTTGGGACTATTTTTCTAGCCTTAACAACTTTGTTTGTGACTTGTTTGTCTGGAATTAAGATGGGAACAATGTGTCTTTCTGCCCTAGGTCATCTGGGGGTAGTCACCATGCGCGGTGCCATTTAGCATAAGTTGCTGGAAATGAGCATAGCATTCTTTCCAAGTTATACTTTTATCACCCCAGAACAAGGGCCTTTCTTGGTTATATCCAGTATGATTAGCTGTTTGATTCTTGTGTTCTAAATCCCCTAAGACCCTAAAATTCCCCCAAAATCCCATATAATACTATTCCCAAGCACAGGCAAATTAAACAAGAGAACAGGAAACAGCGGCCCCAATTCCCAGGAAGATGAGACCTTGCAAACATCTTTATTACTCAGTGGAATCCTTGTCAAGCACTGAGGGGAATTGAAGAGGGCGCAGCAGTTCCCCCTTTTTTATTTTTAAATTTGATCATTTCAATTTGAATCTGGAGATCTTTTATTGCTCATCTGGTACAGGCGACGATGACTGGGAGGAGAAATAGGAGAATCAGAACACAAGCAATTCCAATTAAAATTTGAATAATACCTTGCACAAATGCGCTATTGGTAATGATACTTTTTATATTTGAAAATATTTGTTGAGCCAAATCAGCAAATGGGCTTACTTCCAAATGCGCTTGACTAAGATCTCTAATATTTTTACTATAATATATTTATATAAGGAGCTGTATTAGAATTAATTCCAAACACCTTTAAGGTGAGTTTGAACTTGGCTCCAATCAGTATTATTACGTACTTGAAGGGGAGTTACACAAATCCATTTAAACTTAGCATGACATTTAGTGGTCATTTGGGTTTTAATATATTGAATCTGATTACCAATATATAAAATGGCTTCTTCCAGAGCATTAATTCTGGTTTCCAATTTTTTATCTATCTTTTCTTGGGCAGCCAGGGCAATGGAACCATTATGAGATAAGTCATTAACATGAGAAGCCATATGAATTTCTTGTACTAAGGCAGTAGTAGAAACAGCTAAAGCAGTAATAATGCTAATCAATGCAGTTATTCCTAAAATCAAGGCAGCTACAAATCTCTTAGGTCTCATTAATTCATTAAGCCTTTTGAGAACTTCAGTTCCTGGGTCACCGTACCATTCTTCTTCTAAAAATACAGGCAGCACAACATGAGAAGGTTGATGTACAATCCTGAAAACGGAATATTGTTTGGGAATAGTAGCATTAATACAGCTTGTTATAATACAATGATCACATTGAATGGAGTAGGAATTTTTATCTTTAGTAATGTTTAAATCATCACTTGTAGCTAACAGTATAGCATGAGGATCATTACACATGCTCTGACACTGAAGACAGCAGGAATGTCTTTAGTCGGCCTTTACCAGTGAGTCCTGTAGATATAGGTCTGGTTAGGAATATCATATTGTAGCAGCTAAAAGACGACACAAATCAGGAAAATAGGAATGTTTGCCATTTTTCAATATGCTCCTATAGATTGGAGTTGCCCAGCCAGGTGTAAACCATCTATGAATTGGCTCTGAGGTATATAAATTAGTATAGAAAGCAAATTTTTGCATATTTTTTAAAAATGATTTTTGTAATTGTAGTGTAGAGCCAACACAGACCAATCTAAAACTTTTGTATTAGACATGAGGGACATATACTTGAGCAAAATGAGAAAAACCACATTTAAACCATTTTGGAAAATCTACTTCAATGTCCATTAAATTCCAATATAAGTCCCTTTTTGTAGCAGCCTTTTCACAGATTTCTAACAGGGGAGGAGCAGAACTGTTAACATAAGTCTCATTATAATTAGCATATCCAATAGAGGCCATTTCCAGTGACCAAATATATCTTTTGTTAGGATTGGATTGAGGAGAATCGGTTAAATAAGTTCTATAACTAAGAGGCAAACATCCCAAAGGAACATTAGTGTTGTTGCTTGTAAATCAAAGAGGGGTTTCCTCAGTAAGACTGTCGCTCTCGACCGGCAAGAACGACTCGGAGAGGTAAAGGGTAGTAAGCGTGGTTTT